>JAMJFZ010001012.1:9880000-10105000 GCA_026225945.1 Cricetomys ansorgei
CGGACTGGCTTGCCAAGCTGGTAACCTAGACACAGTAAACAAAGCTGGCGTCTTCTGACACATTTAGAACATCAGGCAGCATGAGAGAGAAGGCAAGGAGGCAGAGTAAACGCCAGCAGGGTGGCCGACACAGCAGCATGGGTGGGTTACCCCAACACTGGGGAGGCTGGGGCAAGAGGGCGGCGATCTCTACTTACAGTTTTGACTGATTATTTGTTTGTTTGTTTATCTAGTGGTTTTTTGAGACAAGGTTTCCCTGTGTAGCTCAGGTTGTCCTGGAACTCACTCTGTAGACCAGGCTGGCCTGGAACTCAGAGATCTGCCCGCCTCTGCCTCCCGAGTGCTGGGATTAATTCTTAGCCAGGCACACATGTATAACCCCAGTTCTTTAGAATGTGGAGGAAGCAGCTCAGAACACAGAGCCACCTAAACGGAAGGCTATGCCGCAAGACTAGCCACAGCGCCAAGGCCCTCGCAGCAATGGCCAACGTGGTGCATGTTCACACCGCCCCCTCCATCCCTGTGTGTGGTTTAGTGACAGCGCTACACATCAGGAGCTAGTCAGGGTCACCGCACCGTTTCTATTTCCGGCTCATTTCCCACCGTTCCTGAACAGCAGCCTCCCCTAATGCATTTTATCTATCCCGACACATCCAAAACATCTCCACACACGTTACCAGGACTCAAGTGCTGAGCGACCCACAGGCGGGACAGGTACCAAGGAGGCAAAAGGAGGTGAAATGAGCGATAACTGCCGAGCTGGTGCTAGCCTCTCCCGAGGGGACAAGAATGGACGTGCAGTCAAGACAGGAGCCCTGCTTTGGTGGGCTAGCTCACAGGAGTGTGGGTGACCTTTAGACATGTGCATCCCTGAGTATCCAACCCAGCACTGCAGTGACTTCCTACTGCACGGTCGGAGTTCCCCTTCAGTTAACCTTTGACCCTTCCTATGTGCCAGTATCTCCCAAGCCCACATGCAGCTGGGAGGGGAACAGACCTGACCTTGTAGGGTTTCCTGTAGATAGTCCCAGCTGCTCTAAGGTGGTAATGGTTGCTATACTCAGGACAGTGGCCCACAATGAGAATATCGGGTCTCTTTCAAAAGGCAAGTGGTACCAGGTGGTAGTGCTGTGGCTACAATCCTCGCCACTTTGGAGGTTGGAAGGTGGGGGTGTCAGATCAAATGTTCAAGGCCAGCCTTGGCTTGAATGCCACATCTCAAAACAAAACCAAAGAGCTCTCAGGAGTTTTTTGCTGGGGTTGAGGGCGCCTGCTGCTCTTTTAGGGGACCCAGGGTTGGTTCCCAGCACCCACACTGATTGACTCACAACTGCCTGAGACTCCAGCGCCAGGGGCCTGACACCCACTTCTGGACTCCAGGGTGCCTGCACACAATAGGCACATGTGGGTGAACACACACACAAGATACAAAATATAAATAATTAAAGAAAAAAATTAGCCAGAGTGATGATACACGCCTTTCGTCCCAGCACTCAGGAAGCAGAGGCAGGTGGAGTTCGAGGTCAGGATGGTCCACAGCGTGAAATTCAGGACAGTCAGGGCTACACAGAGAAACCCTATCTTAAAAATCAAAGAACAACAAAAAGAAACCAACCCCAGAAAATACAAAAATAAAGACCAGAGGCTTAAGAGAATAGAATTTGCATGTAAAGCAACGTTGTGCATTAAAATACTAATTTACCATAGGAGAAAGTGGACTGTCATGAGATAAAGAAACCAGTCATGGAGACAAACACAACTCAGGTAGCTCCTCCTAACCACAGGACAGCCCAGGAGCCACCCTAAGATCTGTGCAGAAGACCAGCACTGTCCGTCATCCTACCTGGATTTCCAGAATATTCTTTCTCATCACCACTGTTAGGGGTTAAAAACTTCACTGTAAATCTCTGGACCATTGTTCCTAGAAATAAAAGAAACTGGAAACATAATGTGCACCATTTCATTGGAGAAAGAAGTTAACTCCATGAGCTCGGCGTGGTGTTGTATGCCGTAGTACCAGCACTCAGGAAGCTGAGGCAGGAGGATTATTTTGAGGTGGAGGCTAGTTTTGGCTGTTACTCATCAAGATAGAAGCAAGCAGGTGTGGTGTTAAACACTGTTGACCCCAGCACTCAGGAGGCTGGCTGTAAGTCCGAAGTCAGCCAGGTCTACACAGTTAAGGGGTTACACAGTGAGACCCTGTTTTTAAAACAAAAGAACAACATAGAGACTCTCCCCCGAATAGTACTATTTTACTTCATTCTTTTAGACAAGATCTCACAATGTCGCCCTGGCTGGCCCGGGACTCCCTATGATGATCAGGCTGGCCTCACGCTCACAGAGATCTGCCTGCCTCCCTGTGTTCCAACGCTGGCATTAGAGATGTGCACCAGCATGCACAGCCTACTCTTGCCTTTCTTTTTAAATTACATTGTATTTATTTTGTGTGGGCGCACAAGCACTGGCACATGTGTAGTGGTCTGAAGACAACTTGCAGGGGTTGGTTCTCTTCTTCCACCACACGGGTCTAGGGGGCCAAGCTCGGGGGACCAAGCTCGGGTTGTCAGGCTTGGTGGCAAGCCCCTTTACCATATTGGGCCATATTGCTGGGGCCCAATGGTATTATTTATTTTAAAATTTACTTTTTCGTTGTTCTGTTGAGACAGGGCTTCACTACATGTACCCAGGCTGCTCTTGAACTCGCTATCAATCCTCCTGCCTCAGCCTCCCAAGTGCTGGCATTACAGGTGTGATCCACCATGCTTGGCACAAAATTACATATATCTGATGTGCAAAAGAAGACTGTTTACATGACAAATGAGTCTGGCTCCGCTTGAAGAGTTACAGTATGGAAAGCTTTGGGAAATAAGACACGCCGAACAGACAGCGTTCTCGGTCCCTCCCACACATTACCTCTCTGGTGGACACTGACTTCTGCCCTGACGATCGTGATGTCTAGTCTGCTGACAGAGTTGTTTTGCCATCTGAAAACATAATGCTCTTCTACGCTCACATTTCTGGAGGTCGGTCCACCGCTTAAGAGTATGTCTGAAAGACGAGAGTATTTGCGTAAATGAAACCCTCTCTGAATTGAAGTCTGCTACTGGGGCTCTCTGCCTGATGGGGCTCCCCACAGCCCATCTCTTCAGCTCCCTGAGGAAGTCTGGTCACTGCTTCCTCCATGGAGCTGCCTGTGGCCCTGGATCAGTTAGCCACACCCTTTATTCCACCTCAGTTCCCTGTGTAATTCTGTCCCTTTCCTTTGATTCCTGTGTCCCTGGAGCTGAGCTCACAGCATGGCCAGAAGTGTGTGCCAGGGGACACTCATGCTCCAGAGGCAGAGGCCTGAGGCTGCTCAGGGACAGTAAGAGTTCTTCTAAACACACAGCTGGGAACAAGGTTGAGGTCCTAACCCAGTGGGAAGAAACACAAACCACACCTTCATTCAAAACAAAGGGCTGCTCACATCAACCACACCCACTGGGTTTCTCTGGCTGCATCCGGGCTGCAGAGTTTAACTACCAGTGAAGGCAGGAAATGGGATTGGAGAGGCAGCCCAGATCCCAGAACTAGGGGGCTCAGCTTTAATCCCGTGCTAGCCTGGCAGAGAACAAGACACCCTGTTTTAAACAAAGTGGGAGAGACAAGGACGGACAACCAAGGTTGTTCTGATTTCCATCCATGTGCCTGCACTGACAACAAGCATGCATGCCCACACGTGAACACACACACACACACACACACACACACACACACACACACACGGGGGGGGGGGGAATAGAAAATAAAACAGGCAAAATACTCCCTCCCTCCCCCAAAAAAAAGCAAAGGAAAGAGAGAAAGAGAGAAAGAGAGAGAGATGGGGAAGGGAGGGGGAGAGAATGAGAGGGGAGAGGGAAAGGGGAGGGGAAGAAATGGGAGGAGAGGGGAGGAGAGGGGAGGAGAGGAGAGGGGAGGAGAGGGGAGGGGAGGAGAAGAGAGGGGAGGAGAGGGGAGGAGAGGGGAGGAGAGGAGAGGGGAGGAGAGGAGAGGGGAGGAGAGGAGAGGGGAGGGGAGGAGAGGGGAGGAGAGGGGAGGGGAGGGGAGGGGAGGAGAGGAGAGGGGAAGAGAGGAGAGGGGAGGGGAGGAGAGGGGAGGGGAGGAGAGGGGAGGAGAGGAGAGGAGAGGAGAGGGGAAGAGAGGGGAAGAGAGGAGAGGAGAGGAGAGGAGAGGAGAGGGGAGGGGAAGGAAGGGAAGGCATGGCTCTCACTCGGATCCTGAGAACTGGAGGGACACTGCAACTCATCCCACCAAGGCCAATACGGAGGTCACCAAGGTCCCAGACGGTGCACAGGAGCCAATAAGACAGAACACGCAACAACTCCGCTGAGCCTCCGTCAGTTCTTTGAGATTTACTATTTTATGTGTGTGAGGGTCTTGCTTGCCTGTGCGTGGAAGCGTATGCACCACGGTGTGTGACTGTGCCATGGAAGGGCAGAAGAGGCAGATCTCCTGGAGTTACAGATGCGAGTCATCATGTAAGAGTGGGAACTGAACCCGGGTCCTCTGCAAGAGCAGCCGGTGCTCTTAACCTTGAGCCATCTCTCCTGCTCCCAACTTTAATATTTTGTTATTTCGTGTGTTTCTGCGTAAACATTCCTGTCTATAAATTTGTGTACACGCACACGGGTGCGAACAGAGCTCAATGTTGGGTGTCTTCCTCAATCCATGTTTTTACATTTTTATTTATTAGTGTGTTCATGCATGTGTCCACATGTGTCCCACCCCATCCTACACACACTGCACACACAGGTGCAGGTTTGTCACAGTGCCCAAGTGGAGGTCAGGGGACAATTTTCAGGAGTTGGTCCCAGGGATTGAACTCGGGTCCTCAGGCTTGCCTGCAGACACTTCCACTGAACCATCTCTAGACCGTCATCTTATTTTTGTGTTTGTTTTGTTTTTTAAGACAGTTTCTACTATATATCTCTAGCTGTCCTGGAACTTGCTCTGTAGACTAGGCTGGCCTGGAACGAACAGAGATCTGACTGCCTTTGCTGAGATTAAAGGTGTGTGCCACCACGCTTCCCTAGCCTTATTATTTTTATTTTCTTGAGGCATGGTCTCTCACTGAGCCTGGAGCTCACAGGTTGGCTGCTGAGATCTAGGGATCTTATCATCTTCGTCTCCCTAAAGCTGGGATCATAGTGCACGCCCCTGCGCCAAGCCTCTGCGGGCCTGGCGGGCAGCACACGAGGCTCCTCCCACTTGCATGCCAAGAACTGCTGTGAGCCATCTCCCCAGCACCTCCTCCCTCAATTCTTAATGAAAATGCATTCTGATCTGGCAATGCAGCAAGCCATGAAGATACGACACACACCCAGGCACACTGGCTCACGCCGACCCACTCGGCACTCAAGGGGAAGCTGTGATTGCTGGGACACGGTGAGACCCTGTCTCAAGAACACAAGGAACTGAGGCTGGAGGATGGCTCCTGAGTTAAGAGCAAGTGCTGCTCTTCCAGAGGACCCAAGTGTGGTTCACCCGTGTCTGGTGACTCGCAGCTGCCTCTACCTCCAGCTCCAGGGGCTCCAACTCCCCCTTCTGGACTCCGAGAGCACTTGGACTGATGTGTGTGAGCTCGGACTCACACACACAATACATAACTCTGAAGTATAGGCGCTGGGGAGGCGGCTCAGCATTGAGCGGTCACTGCTCCTGCAGAAGACCAGAGTGTGATTGCCAGCATGTCAGTCTCGCGCAACCACCTGGAACTCTGGCCCAGGGGTTGTGATACCCTCTTCTGGACTCAGCACACACCACACACATACACAGGTAAAAAGTAATCATTAGATAATAAAAATAAATCATAAAAAAAACGTCACATGCCTTTAATCCCAGCACTTAGAAGGCAAGTGGATCTCTGTGAGTTCGAGGCCAGCCTGGTCTATACAGGAGTTCCAGGGAAGTCAGGGCCACATAGTGAGACCTTGTCTCAAAAATAAAAATAGAAAAGACACAGAACCTGTGTTTCGTAGAAGCGGCATGAACATGGAACACTGACGTACCTGGACTGGTGAAGAGCTTGTCCAGGTCAGCGGCCTCTTTATAGGTAACTGTTGGTGTGACCAGGCCTAGGAAGACACAGGGTTAACTTCCACAACAGCAAGCGGTCTATCACAGTGCCAGTCACCCACTCACAGGAAAGAGCCAGGCTTTGGGGCTCACACCTGCAATCCCCCATTCAGAAGGTAGAAGGATTGGAGTTCAAGGGCGCCTTTATCTACATAGGGAGTTCAAGGGCACCCTAGGACTTGAACTCACTATGTCATAAAGGCCTAGGCTATACTATCTCAAGAAAGAAAGGAAGAAAAAGGGTACCATGCGACCAAGCCTGTGATGAGATATCCCTACCTCTCTCCTGACTCCTACATCATCAGAGGCAGGGATCCCTCCACGCCCAACCCTCACTATACCTACGAGGAGGATGGATGGCAAGAGTCAGCCCAGCACCTGTGGGGTCGCTGTGCAAGAAGAGCTGCGGTGTAGAAGGTACACAGAGCTGCCATTTTGGAAGAGTCTTGTGTTTCCATGAACCTCAAGTCAACTTCGTGGCATGGCAATCCCACTCGTAGGATGGTGCCCAAGGAAAATGAAAATGTACCCCACAAAACGGTGTCCCCATGTGCTCACTCCAGCACTGGTCACAAAACCAAAAGGTGGCAACAAACCAGGCATCCACCGGTCTGCAAATGGATGAACTGTGGTCAAGCCATACAGCAGAATACTCTCTGGCGTTGAAGAGGAACCTGTTATGGTCATGTGCTTCAAAAGATGATGCTAAAGCCATTAATCTCAGCACATGGGAGGTAGAGGCCAGCAGATCTCTGGGGCCGGCCTAGTTAACAAAGCGAGCCCCAGGACAGCCAGGGCTAATCAGAGAAACCCTGATTTGAAAGAGGAAACAAAATAAAACAAAACATGATGCTAAGTGAAAGAAGCGAGACTGAAGGCCACAGGCAAAGTGTAGGGAGCAGACACCCGGGTGAACTGGGTCCTGAGTCAATGTGCATTCTGAGAAAGCACAGACTCCGAGACCAATTGGCCCGCAGTAAATTGACAAAGCCATTACCCATATGGGCCAGGCTCAAAAAGAGACGGCAAAGCTTTCTCTGGGAGTCCAAGTGCTTATGAACTATTCACCTGTGTGTGCAGGGACCAGCAACTGCAGCTTCCTCCTCGCTGCTCAAAGCCTGAGATCCCTGCTACCGAGACCTCCTACAGAGACAGCCTCCACCTCCTCCACACAGTGCCTAATGAGCACGCTGAGGTTCGTGTCACCATAGAAGTAGTGAGAGAGCCCTGCCTGCCTGATCCCAGGTTCACCGTGTGTGTCCTACCCTCTCTTCTGTCCTCCTCTACCCCTAGCCAGGGTCCTAGGACCCTAGTCTCTTGGGATGTAACAGCAAGGGAATGGTTCCATCGATGTGACAAGCTTGGTGGCTCACTGCTGAAAAGATGCCAGTCAACTTTGTGGGTGCTGAAAGGTCTGGGGCTACTCAGGAGTGTTGGGTACACAGTGTCGTACAGAAAGTCAGTGCCACTCATGTGACGTTACAGACATTTAACTGACAATACAGACCTGGGGTGCGGATGGGTTCCATGCCCAGTGCAGAGAGGAAAACACCACACATATGTAGGGTGCTGTTCAATCAGACCAAACTTAGAAAGCACCATCCTCAACCAACAGATGAACCGTCAGCAGACACTGAGCCGGCGCCTTATGCACGGGAGAGAGGGGCTCCTCTATTAACCACAGCACGCTAACCATGAAGGCTGCCTACCTCCCATTACACGGATCTTCACATTCTCAGGGACAAAGCCATGGTGTTCTTGGTACACTTCCAGATCCACGGTGCATTTGATATCAAAATTCTGCAGGAAAGCCACTGGAGCATCCTGCAGACACTGCCCAGCTAGGGACACCTAAGGGCCGGGAACAAACAGGGCAGATCAATTTCTTCTTCCTGTCTTAAAAACACTCTTTCTGTCAAGCCTGGTGCTCAAGGAGACAAGGCTAGGCTACAGTGTGAGACCCCACCTCAACGCCCCTGCTCCGAGTTGCTTTCTGCTGCCACCCCTATTGCTGGATAATGCCAACAGTTCGTGCTCAAGGTGTCCAACTTTAGGGGGGCAAGATCTAGAAGCCACTACTCACAGTTAAGTGTTCCCTAATATACTCAGGGAAGGCCCCTGGCCCTGTCTACTAACTGTACAAGTCATGACTATATTGAATCACAGTGTCTCTCCCTCATCACAACCTGATTTTTGAGGGTCCGACACGGAATAACCATACTCTACTGCTGAACACCACCTCCTGCCTCCGGACAGTTTCAAACATAAAAGGGTTCACAAGAGTGACAAACCATCATGCGCCCCTGCTTTTCTCCCATAGGCATGGCTTCCTAATGACAGACGTAGAAAAAACTAAGATTTCACATAAGCCTTTCTAACCTTAAAGGATGTTTCTACATTCTGGAATGTTATATCCAATCACCAACTTATACCTTCTTAGAAGGTGCTGCAGCTGGGGATGCAGCTCAGCGGGAGCGCCCCCGCTCACTACACTCCAGGCCCCAGCACCCCAAAAACACAAAACACCAGAAGGGAATTGGCTACTGAGTTGGAAGTGGAGACTGACCACCTCCTCCTAGACTCTCCCGGCTTTACCGTCCAAGCTCCTGCCAAGACTTGGAAAAGATAGGGGTTAGGGGTGAGAGTTTTCAGCCTGGAGACTGTTAATAGTTACTGCACAAGAGGAGAATAAGCTGCTCAGGGGAAAGTCTTACAGGTGATGCTAGTTCAATCAGTGTGTTGAAATGAGGATGTTACCTGAGGGATGGTAAGATACCCCATCGTGGTCATGATCGGATCTCCTTGTTTGTAACCAGCATCTGCAAAGTCTCTTAGGTCAAGGTGCAGGTAGGCTTCAAAGCCGGGGTCATGTCTAGGGGAACTGCAAGTCCGAAAGAGGGATATCAGTGGACCCACAGGGTGGCTGCCTAGCCTGTGCTCAGGCTGAAGTTCCACCCCCAGCACTGTAAAAAAAAAAGATGATTGCTAACACTTCAACCATGATCTTCTGAAACACAAATCACCATTTAATTCTTAGTTTTTGTTTTGATGTATGGTCTCATTCAGCCCAGGCTGGTCTCAAACTCTCTATATAGCCAAGGATGACCTTGAACTCCTGATCCTCCTGTCCTCTGCCTCCTGAGTGCCCAGGGATGCAGGAATACACCACCAACCCCCAGCTCTTCATTCTGTATTCACAAGATCCTAGTTGTGAATTTTCAGGATACAGAACTAGAAGACAAAGAAAGTTCAAGTCCCCGTGGACCGTTGGCTCCTTCTTCCAACTGTCGGCTGGATCTGTTGATTCAGTGTCAGAAAGAACTCAAACACTGGGGGAAATGTCTTCGCCAATGGCCACCTAGCATGGACTCCTTTAAGGTACTGAGAAAAAGATGTAACCCAAGGGCCCAGCAGACGGGACCCGGTGGCCCTGGGAGCAGGCCTGTCACCGGCAGCAGCAGGTACTCACATGGCTCCGTGATAGAAGTGACCAAGGAAGGGAGAAGTGGAGGGAGGAGACTGCACACACAGGAAAGGGAACCAGTCAGGGGTCTGCTGGGTAGTGCCAACTGCGCAGCGCTGGTGGAACGGAGGGCTGACGTCGCCTCCAAACACGCCGGAGAAGCAGGACCGCTCGAACAGCTCCCTTACCTCCAGCTGGCAGTCCTTGAAAGCAGTGGAAAGGAAAGAGAGGGCACATGGCTCCACTGTGACCCTGGTCACGGCTCTCAGCAAGCGTGGAGACATAAATTCTGAGGCCACCAGGGTGCAAGCCAGCAGGCGAGAAAGCAATGCAGCCTCCATCTCCTCCCAAAGAGCCCGGTGGCTCAGTGAGTAAAACCCTGCCGCACGAGCGTGAGGCCTGAGCTCCAGAGGCGACATAAAAGGCCAGGTGTGGCGGCTCATGATTATAACACCAGTGCTGGGGAGACAGAATAGGGCGATCCCTGGGGCTCACTACACAGCCAGCCAAGCCTACTCTGCCAGCTGCAGGTCCAGTGAGAGGTCCTGTCTCCAAACTAAAAGGGTGTATCCTGCCTGAGGTGTGACACCCACGTTTGTCACACAAACACACAGCAGCTCCTTAGTCAACTCTGTTCAGTTTCCAGTACTTCAAAAACAAAACGAAAATCATGCGTAAAGTCCAAGTTGGACCAGGGGGTGGTGGCACACCCCTTTAATCCCAGCACTCGAGGGGAGAGGCCAACCTCTCCAGAGTGAGTACCAGGACAGCCAGAGTTAGACAAAGAAACCCGTCTCGGGGTGGGGGTGAGAATGTGGGGGGGGAGGTATAAATTGGGGTTATCTGAAGACATCATTGATACAAAGTATATTTGGTGTGTTTGTTTTATTTACTTAATTTCTCTCTGGCTGGAACTCACTATGTGGAACAGACAGACCTCAAACTCATAGAGACTGGCCAGCCTCTGCCTGAGTGCTGAAACTAAAGGTGTGCACCACCATGTCCTGCTACCTACTGCTTTTGGTTTCTTTTATTTTGAGACAGGGTCTCACTGAGTAGCTCTGACTAGAACCAGCTATATAGCTCAGAGGTTGTTTTTTTTAATAATATTTTTATTTTATTTTATGTGTATAGGTGTTTTTCCTGCATGCATATCTGTGCATACATGTGCAGCACCACACTTGGCCCTGCTCTTCTGAGAGAGGGTCTCATACGTAGACCAGGCTGGCTCCAGGTCATGATGAGGAGTCTCACCTTAGCCTTCCCAGAGCCAGGCTTGCTGGCGTGTGGGACCACACTCAGCTGATGGCCTAGTGAGTCCCGACAGTGGGCACTACTGTAGTGTGCATTGTAACCAACTCCTAGGGCAGTTAGCGAAGGAGGTAAAATCACCATCAGTGACAGACTGGGTAAACCTTGGCAGTGCCGTGTGCCGCCTGCGACTCTAGCCATCCTGATGACGTAAATGCACTGATGGTGGTGGAGCGACACACGGGTGCGTGCCACTCTGAACAACGACTGGAAACAGCCACTGCAGACAGGTTTTCCTGACAGCTAATTCTTTTGTTTGCTTTGTTTTTTGAGGGTCTCATGTACCCCAGGCTGCCCTCTAACCTGTGAAATCACTAAGGCTGACCTGTAACTCCTGATCCTCCTGCCTCCGCCTCCCTGGTACTGTAGTGATGTGTGTCTTCATTTCTGAGAGGAGCATTTACCATGCTCCTACAGAAATGGCGCGGCCTGGTACCAGTGAGCATGCTTCTCACTTCTCTTAAATTTAAGATTTTAAGGTATGTATTAGAAGCCAGGTGTGGTGGTTTGTGTCTACAATCCTGGCACTCAGGAAAGCTGAGGCAGGAGGACTGCCTTAAGTTTGAAGCCAGCCTAGACTATACAGTGAGATCTTGTCACCCAATGTGGCTCAGCATGTGAAGGTGCTTGCCGCCAAGGCTGACATTGTGTTTGATTCCTGGAACCTCCCACAAGTTATTATTGACCTCTACATGAGCACTGTGGTCGCCATACCTGCCCCCTACATAAATAAACATTATATATAAACGTGTGTGTGTGTGTGTGTGTGTGTGTGTGTGTGTGTAGTTTTTTTTCAAGACAGGGTTTCTCTGTTGTAACTCTGGCTGTCCTGGAACTCACTCTGTAGAACAGGCTGGCCTTGAACTCAGAGATCCACCTGCCTCTGCCTCCCAAGTGCTAGAATTAAAGGTGTGTGCTGCCACTTCGCAGCACATAATAAAAATTTTAAAATAAGATTAAATTCATTCTCTAGCTATAGCTTTCCCAAACGTGACTTTATTCAAAGATATATACTTTTCTCTTTCCTCCACAAACTACACAGGCAATAACAGAAGAGAAAATACTCAATTCAAACATAACTGGCAACTTGGATATAGAGACAGGAGGATCAAGAGTTCAAGGCTACCCTCTGCCACACAGAGTTCCAAGCAAGCTTGGGCTACATGAGATCCTATCTGAAAAAAAATTTATTTGCAAAATGAAATATAATCTCTGTTGTCACCTGTCCTAAAGCTGCTGGGAGGCAACGGGTGGTGTCTCCCACATGCTCTCAGATAGCCCGATAAAAACAAAGTATTTACCTGGTCACAGCAGCAGCGAATGTCACAGGCTTTGGCTGTCAAGTCGCAAGGGCAGGGACCCAGAGGCTGATAGACTTGGTTAGGAATGGCAGTCATGTTCTCTGAAAAGTACATGTGGCATAAAAAGGTATTATGGTCAATGCAGACACTTATTTTCCTACCTAGTGGCTCATAACCACATGTAATTTCAGGTCCTGGGTTCTGGCCTCTTCAGGGTCCTGCACACACACAGTGCACTGATACTCACCCAGGCATGTGTGTGCACACACATATAAATTAAAAAAAAAAAAAAACAACAACTCAGGAATCAGAAGCAAGCAGATCTCTGTGATTCACAGACATCTGGTCTACAAAGTGAGTTCTAGACCAACTAGAGCTACACAGTGAGACCCTCTCTCAAAAAAAAAACAAAAAAAAAAAATAGAAAAAGAAACACTTGGGGAAAAAAAGAGCCACATCTAGTACACTGCACAGGCTGCACACTCCAGATAGTGACTGACAGAAATGTTTTGAGCATAGACATCACTTGCCTGATGCATTGTGGGTCAGAGATGTGTTGGGATAAATCTCCACTTGAATGAGCAGATGTGCTAAGCAGGATGCATTCTGGGATGCTGAAACCAGCAGAGTCTGCACGATGCATTGAGTCTCTGAGAAGGAGGTGGTCTCACCTGAAGAGCACCACTCCCAGCCCTTCTTCCACCGTACGGTCACTTCCAGCGCATTCTGAAAGGAAGACATGGCTGTGCTTAAGACTCGCAGTGAGCCTCTGACGATGAGAGCATGTAACAGAAACGCCGTGAACGTGCCCATGAGCCTTGCTCCGTTCACCAAGGGCTGTAATCAAGATGGCTCATCTTACAAGAGAACTACATACAAAGATGGCAGCATTTCCTTCGCTTTCCACCAAACCTATGGTACCCTGTAGCAGTACGCTACGACCTTTTACCCTCTATTTAGGGAAGGAGAAAGGAGAGATAGAAATCTTCACCGCTTTTACAAGCCGCCTTGACATAGAGAGAAAGGTAGAAATCTTCACAGCCTCTCTTAGGCTGCCCTAAGCTGAAGAGGACGAGCTGGTGAGTCAGACTAGCGTCTCAGCTCACTATCTGCAAACTCATCTCTCCAACCTTTGTTCTTTTAGGAATCATCACACTAACAACAGCAACCCAGCCGACGAACCACCAACCAACGCTCACCTCGACTCTCGGGGCTTCAGATTTTTTATACCCTAAGCCAAAAGTTCCCATCAACCCATGAGGCACCCAATCCCCAAAACAAGCTACAGGTGCCAGAATGACTGCACCTAACCAAATTATAGCCACCTGTGTCAAGCATGCCAAATCCAGCTCGTTAACAACTACACCACAGCCGGGGTGGGAAGACAAACCTAATCCAAACGCCATTTTGCGTTTTTACAGAAAACAAAATAATAAAAAACGTATTCCAAGTGTTCCTCTATGGTACCCAAGCTCTGGAGCCCTTTTTATGATTCCTTTTGTTATTTAGTTTGTGTGTGTGTGTGTGTTTAATGTATTTTTGAGATGTATGCATTTTCATTTTAGGTACATAGGTGTTCTGCCTGCATATATTTCTCTGCACTGTGTCCAAGCAGTGCCAGTGGGGCCAGATGAGCAAATCAGGTATCTTGGAATTGAAGTTAGAGATGGTTGTGAGCCATGTGCATGCTCCGAATCGAACACAGGTCCTCTCAAGGAGCAGCCAGTGCTCTTAACCACTGAGCCATTTCCCCAGCTCCTTATTCATTTAGTTCTGAGACAGAGTCACCATGAAGCCTAGGTTGACTTTGAACTTGTAATCCTCCTGTGCCTCCCCCGTGCTGGGATTACAGGCCTGTACTACCATGCATATAAATTCACAGGCTTCACCTGTAACACATCCAAACATTCTACTAATCCTAGGGCAAGAACCCCAGGCTGGAGCGGGTCAACAATGACACCCCACAATTCCACAATAATACTGAGCATGGAGCATAGAATGTCAAATCACAAGGACCTGGGGAGCTGAGGGCGTAGTAAAGCCCTTGCCTAACACACAAGGGGCCTGAGTTTGATCACCAGCAAAACAGATACACATCTCGAGCTCTCTCTCTCTCTCTCTCTCTCTCACACACACACACACACACACACACACACACACACACAGGTGTGCACGGTCCTATCACAAAGCATAAACAGGAGGCCTCTACAGGTGCACAAGAGCTTACCACACCCCCAGGGCTAACGGTCACATTCCAATCTCCTGTCTCATTGCTGAGACCACCACAAGTAGGAACCGGCAACACTCCTAAGAGAGAGATTAGAATGCAAGACAATCAGGGTCCAAAAGCTAAGAGGAGTCAAGAGCCTAGCATGGAAACCCCCACCCCCAAACAAGCTGCATGAGGCTGGTCAAGCAGTATGTAACTTCATTTGTCAAATGGGATTAAAAAAAAAAAAAAAAGACAGTAGAGTTTTTGTGAGAACCCTGTACAGAGCAGACTGGTCTGGAACTCACAGAACCCCTGCCTCAGCCTCCTTAGTGCACGGATTAAAGGCGTGCATCACCATACCTGGCTTACTGGTCACTTTTATTTCAAGCTCCCCTTTCCAGAACCTATCCAAAGAAAATCTCTTTGTTCTACCACACGAAAACACACTGCCTGTCTTTCCCACCCCAACTCTCCTGAGGACAGCAGCTCTATGGGCAGTACCCATACTCCCAAGAAAAGCCAGACTCTTACCTTCCTCGAACTGCAGCAGAGTCAGAGACACGGTGACATCCTCGCTGCCTCCGACCAGGGACGCGCTGACTTCGGGGCTGGACATTCGGATGAAAGGTGGGATGAAAACTAGGAGAGAAGGGAGGAGTGGGGATGGGTTAACCGGTGCAGAACCTGTGCCTGGGGTGCGTGTGCAGGCTTTCTGAGCGGCCCGGGCTTCCTCCGGGCTCCGAGGGGTGCCAGGTTCCCTCAGTCTGGGCCATGCAGGCCATACCCCGCCATACGCACCCGGGTCCCCGCGCAGCGGCCTCAGGACTCCCTGCAGCAGGAGGAGCCCCCACAGGAGGCCGAGCGGCCACAGAGAGCCCATACCGGGACCGAGTCAGCCTCACAAGCCCGGAGTAACCTGGAGGATTAAAAGCAGCGGCCTTCGCAGCCCTGCGGACGCCATATTGCCAAGCTAAGGCCCGCAGCCATGGCAACCACCAATCGGAGATGGGCATCTCGTGATTGGTCCAGGTTAAGAGAGCAGGCGTCTATTGGTCCAGCGAAAGTCTCAGTAGCCATGGCAACCACCAGGCTCTGCGATTCGGGTCCAACCCTCCAGGCCTTGTTCGGTTTTGCTGCTAGATATTCCCAGTGGACATCGTGGGTTCTTTCCATCCCAGACTTCAAGAAAACACTGCAGGGCAGGAGCGCTGGCTCAACGGTTCAGAGCATTTGCTGCTTTTTCAGGGGATCAAGGTTCGGTTCCCAGCAACCAAGTGGTGGCCTACAACTTGCTTTACCTATAGTTGCAGGGGATCTGATCCCCAATTCTGGCCTCCTCAGTCCCTACTGGACATGGTGCACGTACATACATCCAGGCACACAGTCATACACATGAAATAAAAAACCTATTAGCACCAGAATTGTACATGAGTAGGGGGACAGGAGGGTGTCTAGGTCAGTAACTTTAAAGAGCTCTCAAGCGTTGTAGTTTGGCAGGCTTGTGTTAGCCCTCTCGGACCACCGCATGCTATTCTTCGGAGACCACTATACATTTACACAACACTGCAGTCATGGTTCTGGCTGCTACTGCACCTCATGTTTTCTGGATAACACCAAATGTACTATAGAGCAAAGCCGGAGAATCTTAGAATATTAGCCCAAAGTGCCCCTTTGCCTAGTCAGCATAGTCAAAATCTGTACATTTGTTAGTTTGGACCAGGCCAACCCAGGTTCTGGGTTTCCTTCAATCCCAGTCAAAGATGGGTCACTGACCCCAAAGCAGCCTGTGTCATGCAATGTTCTCCAGTAGTAAAGGAAGATAGTTCAAATCAGCCTTGGGTTTTATTAGTTCCACCTGGCAAAATAAACCCAACAGTATCCTGAACAAGAGAGTGTGGATCCACATTTAAATAGGGATAGGGGATGGAGTGGGGGTGTTCATACCAGCTAGCTGGACCCCAGGGAAACGAACTTGGAGTAGCCTGGTCCTCCCCCTCCAAAGAAGCCGGCTGAGTAGCCCATGGATCTGGTGCCACTTGCACTGACACCCTCCATCAGTCACAACAAAATGGTTTGGGCTTCCCACTGCCACCTCAGGCTGAGGTCATGTGATCAGTTGTAACAGGGCCCCAGACCTTAGCACAGCTGACTCCATGGTGGATGTGCCATCTAGGCTGTAAGACTCAGCACGTAGTCAGCACCACCTGCCAAACTAAAACAGAGGCCTAATTCATCAAAGTCCATGTAGTTCTGGGAAGGTTTCAGAATGTAATAGCCCTTCTTCTTTAGCTTCCGCAGTTCTGCTTCTGGCTAACTGTTCTTGTTAACTGAAGTATGCCAACCCAGAGCATGTATTTTGTGCTTACGAGTTCACCCTGAGAAAGGTTCAGGGCTACACTGGGATCCTGAACACCAGTGTAGTCCCAGCCGTCTTATCTGGCAAATAGTCCACAGCACAGTGGCCCCCACAGCAACAGCAGGTAGACATGCATCATCACTGCCACCTTCACATGCTGGCCCTCCAGGACCCAAACCCAGGCAAGTCTACACCTCAGTTCCCCATACATAAAAAGGCGGCAACACCACATATAACTGAAGGAAGACAGCTCACAGGAGTCAGCTCCGTCCTTCCACCATGTGGCCCTGGGGATCACAGACCCATCATAATGCCTGCTGAGCCACCATGCCAGCCTGCTAATTTGTTGTTCTTTAGTTTTTAACTTTAAAGATTTTGGGGGGCTGGAGAGACGGCTCAGCAGCTAAGAGCACAGGCTGCTCTTCCAGAGAATCCCGGTTCAATTCCCAGCACCCACATGGCAGCTCACAAATCTAAGTCCAGTTTCCAGAGATCCGACACCCTCACACAGATATACATGTAGTAGGCAAGACACCAATGCACATCTAAAAAAAAAAAAGTGAGGCGGTGGGGGCACATACTTTAATCCCAGCACTCAAAAGGCAAAGGCAGGCTGATCTCTGTGAGTTTGAGGCCAGCCTGTCTACACAATGAGTTCCAGGACAGCCAGTGCTGCACAGGAAATGCCTGTCTCGAAAAACCATGGTGGTTTATGAATGCATACGTGTCTGTGCACCATGTTTGTGTCTGGTGCCTGCAGAGGACAGAAGAGGGCATCTGATCCCCTGGAACTGGAAGGGCAAACAGTTGTGAGCTGCTATGTCGGTGCTGGGAATTGAACCTGTGTCCTCTGGAAGAGCAGACGGTGCTCTTAACCGCTGAGCTCTTAAGGAAGCCCTTCAGGCTCTTAAGGAAACTTTTAGTAATTTTGAGAAAAACTGCTCAATGCAAATATTTAGAAAAATACTTTAAGGAAAATCAGTAAATATAAAAATAGAAATTTTATTGTTGAAATTACAAATGTTGCTATTGAACTCATTTACATTTCTGGTATTTAACAGTTCTCTAATATTAATGCTATTCTATTTAAAAATGACAGGATTATACCTGTAGATAACTTTTTTCTCCAGTAAGTGGCTCTCCACCCCAGCCAACAAACTCTTCCCTCATGTGTCTCTGATGAATTTCACTACAGCCCCAGTACTTGCTCTCCTTGTAGATTTAAATTCAGATTTTGTACACTTTTAGTGAGATACTATTATTAATAATTTTGATTAACTTTCTGCAAATATGCTGGCGTATCAGATTAATAAGAAACAGCTAACCCTTGAAGGTTAAGCCTCAAGTCAATCAGGTTTGTTTACATTTGACTTTGGCTTCTGGGTTTTTTTTTTGTAAACAATGTGGCAAGATGCAGTCGTGATTGGTCTGAATTCACTGTCTAGAGCAGGCTGGCCTCAAACTCAAGAGATATATCTGTCTCTGTTCCCTGAGGGCTGGGACTAAAGGCTGGTGCCTTTAGGCCAGGTTACATTTGAATATAGTTACAGGAAACAACTTATTTGAAATAAGATGTTCTTAATTTAAAAGACAGGATCTTATATATCCCAGCCAGGATCTGAACCAAAACCTTCCTGTCTCAGTCTCCCAAGTTCAGGACTCCAACTAAGGTGTCTGTTATGACTGACACCATGACGCTGTGCTAATCACCTTCCAGACTGCCCATCTTGACGTATAGAAGACCCAGAATCCACCACGATAAGCTTTGACAGAGGATCATATAAAAACAAAATCCTGGGGGCATGGCTGCAGCTCAGCAGGGGTGGGGTGGGGGGTATGCTGGACTAGCATGTGGAAGACAGGGTTCAACACCCAGCGCCAAGAAACATATCACAACCAACAAGACAGCAGCAGCTGGCGTCTGCAAGTAACTGCTGCCTTAAAACAGCAAAGCTGGGCGGTGGTGCACGCCTTTAATCCCAGTACTCTGGAGGCAGAGGCAGGCAGATCTCTGTAAGTTCGAGGCTAGCCTGGTCTACAAAGTGAGTTCCAGGACAGCAGAGTTGCAACAGAAACCTTAATTTTGTGCTTGTCCCCTGTCCGGATAAAGTCAAAGGCTCGGGTACACTCAGCCCCAAGCCCTAGAAGCACAGGACAGAGCAGGGTTTTGAAAATTCCTCAAGGGTTTCCCAAGGATAGTCGGCCTCTGGCAAGAGACTGGGAAGCTGTGCACTTGTCACAGGGACACCTTCTGTTTCTTTTTCTTGGCCTTCAGAACAGGAGGGAGGGAGATCTTAAAGGCGGTCCTGGAACGACAAAGAGAGAAGAAACACCTCAGGGCTCCGAGTCTCTCAGGAGCCCATGCCCACCCAGCACCTGCAAAGATACTCACTCGCATGTGGTGCAGATGGGGCTGAAGTTGCAGAAAACTGTTAAAAATTCAAAACACAAAGTAAGAGGACTTGAACCCCAGATTACTTTCTGCTCCCCTTCCCCCAACACAGACAGTAGGAAAACTACACTTGAGCTTACTGGACAGACACACGGAGCAGACATAGCCGATCTCAATGAGACTTCGATGACAGAAGCAGGCAGCCCGGTAGTCCACATGGATCGGGGGCGGGAGGATCAGCTGAGATCGCTGATCTTGATCCGGAAGAAAAACCCACTGTTTAAAAAAAAAAAACAGAAAGGAAGAATAAGCAAGAAGAAACACCAACACAGAAGATGCAGATAGCAGAGCTTAGCTAATCACTAAATCAAGACTTTCCTTCATGGCTGGCAAGACGGCCCAGTGGGTAAAGGTCCTTCCGCCAAGCCTGATGGATGCCCTGAGCTTCATTCCTTGGACCCAAGTGGTGGAAGGAGAGAAATGACTCCTGCTAATTGACCTCTGACCTCCACATGCACTCACTAGCAGGCACGTACCCACACATGTATTCAAAATAATAAAAATAAAAGTGATTTCCTTCAAAGCCTATTAAGATTCATTTTTATTAATCCCACAATAATTTAAAATTGTTTTTTAATTTTAACTTATTTTGTGCTTGTATGCATGTGTGTGAGCACACACATGCCATAGCACACATGGTCGTCAGGAGACAACTGGCTGGAGTTGGCTCTCTCCTTCCATCATGTAGGTCCTGGGAATTAAACTCAAGTCGTCAGGCTTGGCAATGTGCACCTGACTCACTGGGTGGTCTCGTTGGTCCCACTCCACGCTTACTAAACACCGTGCTGTACAGTCATGTGACACCTGCAACTTTCAGAGTTCAGAGACCCGGAAGCCCACCTGGGAACTCCGAAGCCACTGCTTACTGTCCCAGCAATCCCTTCCCTGGGATGCCAGAGGTGGTGGGGTGCTGCTGCTGCTGACTCACCAGTAAGTACTGCAGGAGAGAAGCCATCTGCGGCACCTTCAGGTACAGGCCCCCTGTAATGTCACAAGCCTGCAAGACAGAGGAGTCACTGCCAAAGTAGCACCTTGGCGTTCCCAGAGAAACAGGGTCCATAAGGTCAGCTGGTATGAGGTTCGTGTGCTCATTAATGTCCACACGACAGACACTAGCACACAGCTCTGCTCCAGATTCCCAGGCTACGAGACAAACTGTGTGTCGTCCTCATGAGGTGGAATCCTAGTGCTGCCGACAGACGGGCCAGCGCCTGGCAGCTCCCTGCCTGCTGCACCATGCAGCGTAATCTTAGTTTTGCCTTAGTTTCTTTGCTAGTTTTAAGAGGAGAAATAAAGAGCACTTGGGGCTGCTGGGGACAAAACCGCCGTTAAGGTTTCTAATTCCCGTAACAATCGAGTGGAGTGATGGGGAAGGAGAAACAGAGGCCTGAGGGCAGGCAGGGGCCAGGCAGAGGGACAGCACCAGGTCAGGCAGGCCGGGTTAACCGTGGTTTCAGGCAACACCAAGGAGTCAAGAGGGGCCACATGAGAAGAGAAAATGTGGGGTGAACAGAAGCCCACAGCAAGGACTTCGGTATCAGCCAGGGGTGGGGAGTGGCAGGCAGGGGGTGGGAGGGTCGCTAAGCAAAGAGTAACGTGGCCTTGTTTATGCTGTGAGCCTCTTTCTGACCAAGGCGACAGGACTGGCTGGTAGAGGTGAGTATGCTGAGACCCGTGAGCAGATGGCTGCAGGCCCACAGGTGGCGCAGCAAGGAGAGAAGACCGGAAGAGGGGCTCGGTGCTGAGGGCAGACTCAACCAGATCATATCGCTATGGGAGGAGAAGAGAAAGCTTGTCCTGCCCAGGGAACTACACTGTGCTCAGATGCCAGGCTCAGAGTTTGGAAGAAGCCACTGCATAGAAAAAGCCAGCTCTGCTCTAGACATAGTGACTTGAGATATTCAAGAGGGTACAGGCATGTGCACTGCAGAACATGCCCTCCTGGACCCCAGAGTGGCTGCTGTGGACTCAAGGTACCACGGTGAGGGACAGGGCAGCAGAGCTAGCTTTCAGAGTTGAGATCTCTGAGTTAGCCACACTGAGAGTTGAAACGGACAGCTACAAGTCAAGCCTGATACTAAAGGCATTGGGAACTGCTACAGTGTGCACACAGAAAGCACAGGGTGGTTTTGGAAGGAACTAAAGGCAGCACAATTACCCTCGTCTGAATACTTCACACTACATGAGCACTGAAATGTTACAGGGCGCCCACAGACAGGAGTAACTCCTACACTGTGTCTCTTCCTCATGGTGCGGGATCCTAGATTTTAAATATGTAAGAATGTATTTAATCCTCAGATATCTCTAAAAAATTCTAAAAGACATTCTTATGAATTAAAAACCAACACAAGAACACATGCCACTGTCAGGTTGAGCCAAAGCAATAGAGCAGCCTGGCACTTTGGGAGCTGTGCATTCTCCGTTCCCTCAGCCTAGACTCAGGGTTCTCTCCACATCCCCCACAAACCCCTTAGCTGACTGCTGATCTTCAAGGCTATCATTTTTTAAGGAAATGCTGAATGAGGAAGGGGGTTGGCAATTTTCTTTACATTTATTATTTGTGTGTGTGTGCACATGCATGCCGCAGCACACAAATGGAAACCAAAGGAAAACTTGAGGGAGTTGGCGCCCTCTTTCCTGAATATGGGTCCCAGGGACGGAACTCAGGTCACCGGCTTTGGTGACAGGCACCTTTAGTCAGTGAGCAATCTCACTGGCCCAGAAGTATTGCATGTGAGCAAAAAAATCCAGAGCCTGCTGATTGTTTCGGGTGTAGGTCCCTCTACCCCCCTCGCCATTCTGGTAAAATTAAAGATTCAGTTTCAAAATTCTGCTCAGAACGAAGCATCTGAAGCAGAAGTGCCATGAATATGAAACCATCCTGGGCTAGAGTGTGCTCTTACCCACACCCCCACAGGAACATTAAACAATGCTTCCCAAGATATACAGGGTGCAATGTACAAGATCCACATTTCCCTAGAAGCCACATTAAAAGTGGGGAGCATGGGGGCTCACACTTTTTAATCTCCATACTAGGGAGGCAGAACTCTGTTGAGTTCCAGGTCCAGGTCCAGCTACACAGTGAGACTGTGTCTCAAGACAAACAACCAGAAACATAAAATCCATTTTAATTACACATTAAACTCAACAGAACCAAAATACTCTCATATTCTCACTCTCTCTGTAACCCAGGCTGCCCTCAAATCTCATGACCTGCCTGCCTCAGCTTCCTGACTGCTGGGATTACCTGTTGTTATCCTGCTAACCATGCCTGGCCAAAGTATTACCATCCCAAATGCTCAATACTCAGACAGTAACTGTCCAAAAGCCCAGCTCCTGCCATCCGCCTTGCAAACATACCTGCTGGAGGAGCCCTGAATCCGAGTCCAGGATGCAGGCATCAATGAGAATATTCTGAAAGGAGCATTTAAAAACATTACAGCAATAATTATGGCTGTCTCAGATGTGCTAGCATCTTTTTTTTTTAATCATGTTTTTCAGACAGGACTTCAACTTTGTAGTCTAGACTGGCATGGAACTTGAGGTAATCCTCCTGCCTCTCCGACCCTAGTGCTGGTACAGATTCTAAAATTCCTTCAACATGTATAGTGATACTAGAAGGTGAACACTGAGGCCTTTGGCATACGAAGCATCCAGGACAGGTCCTAACTCCTGTCTCCAAGGCCTGATTCCTTTTCATCACAACACTTTCCACGCTGAAGATAATACAGGCTCTTGTGGTGCTGTATGTTAGAACTGAGGTTTTGAGAACGGGGCTAGACAGATGGCTCAGTGGTTAAGAGCACTGGCTGGTTCAGGGGACCCCGATTCAGTTCCTAGCAACCATACAGTGGCTCACAACCATCTGTAACTCTAGTTCCACAGGATCTCACACCCTCCCCTGGCTTCTTCAGGCACCAGAACTGCACATGTTACACATATATACACGCAGGCAAAATACTTTAAGACACTTTTTTAAAAAAATCAGAGAACGAAGATGAAGCCTCAGGTCATCTGAACATCTCAGTTATCTGCAAAGTATATACACAACAACAAAGAGAGAAACTGTCAGGCAGAATGGTACACACCTGTTAGCCTAGCTAACCAGCAAGCTGATGCACATGATTCTCAAGTTGAGGACATTTGTGAGCTATAGAGAGTTCATGGCCAGCCTGGGTAAGTTAGTAGGAGCCTGTCTCAAAACAAAATGAACAGAGGCTGGGACACTCAGAGCATGTAGAGCAGAGCTTGCCATACATGTGAAAAGCCTTGGGCCCAATCCATAACACTGCCAGGAAAAAAAAATTAAAAGAAAAAAGATGAAGTTGAGGGTTCCTGAATCAAACTCTGAACCCAGGGACTCTTAGCTACATGTGAGCTAATGAGGTGAATACCATGACACCGGGTGCAAAACAAGTTTGAGCGTATAGTTTTGAGAACATTGCTCAGTAGCAAGGAGCCCAGGACCCCAAACAAAAAAATGACAGTACCCAGTGTAGCTTCTGAATCCACCAAGAGGGCTTTAAGCCAAAATATCACTAAGCAAAAATGACAGTGATCACTTCTTTTGTTTGAGACAGAATATTTCAGTGTAGACCTAGAACTCTCTCTATAGAGCAAGATGGCCTTGAACTCACGAGGGTATGCACTACCGCAGCCAGTCTCTGATCATTTCTTTCGGAAGGCTCATGCCTCACCTGCTTCTGAGCAGCGAAGATGACGTTCATGAAGTTCATGTACTGCAGCGCACTGTCCTCTGCAGCCTTGATCACCTGCAAACACAGCAGCTAGAGCGCAAGCACCTCCCAGGACTAATATCACATGACCTACTGCAAGCCACAGATAGGTCCACTCCTCTTGTCCATCTTCCTACTTATTACTGAACCCCTGAAGTATAAGATGACATCAGAGCTTCCCTGGTCCTTGTTAGACTGACAGGCATCTGTCCAGAGTATCCAGCGTGCACTGGGAGACCAGGGGATAACTTTTGGGAGTTAGTTCTCTCTGTCCACCATCTGGGTCCTGAGGATTGAAATCATCAGGCTTGGCACCATGCACCTTTACGGACTGAACCATCTTCCTGGCCCACAAGCTCTTGATTTTAGAAATATTTTCTATAAAAGTAGCAACGTTGAAAATGCTTTTCCAGATGTCCTTGTGAAACAGGGTCTCACTATGCAGCCCTGGCTGGCCTGGAACTTGCTATGTTGATCACATTGTCCTTAAACTCACAGAGATTGGCCTGTGTCTCCCTCCCCCGTGCTGGAATTAAATGCATGTGACACTGTGTCTGGATTCATTCCCACATTTTCCAACTATCTGCTGTTGTATGTGAGCTATTTATAATCTTACCAATATCCTTGATTTCATCTCCTGATTATCTATGAAAAGATAAAAAAAGGATAATTAACAAACAAGGTAGCTGAAAAAGCATATGGTTTTCTAAGTAACCTTGGTGCAGCACTAAAACCAACAGGAGATAGAAACTCAGGAAGCTCCTACCTTTAACCTCCTTGTTCACTCTATGAATATCTGGATTCGTTAACATTAAGGAATATAAAAATGCTGTTTCACAAATATCTGCAGTAACAGGAAGACAGACCTTCAGGTTTTAAACCTTCTCCTCCCATTGTCTGCCATGACAGCCGTGAGGGTGGGTGTGGGCTGTCATTCATTATATACCCACTGAAGAAAGCATGGTCTCTGCATGTTAAGACCACAGTTACCGAAAGCTGACTGTCCACTATCCTAGATACCAACTGGGGTCTCACCTAAACCAACCAGCCCATCCAATGAGACAATAAATTTGAAAGCCATACAAAGAGGATCAGAACAAATGAGTAAAAAAAATCCAGGACATAATCAGCACTCAATACCATTCAAAGACATTTTACACAAGCAAGGCTGAGCCAATGACCTTGAAATCAGGCATGGGAAGTCTGGGTGCCCTAGGCGTGCCAGGTCACCTGCTCACCTACACAGAGTGTCACTAATTAAGCTACAGAGTCATTAAACACCATTTAAAAGCAGTGCTGGAGTCGTCAAGTCAAGGAGTAAGATCAAAGCAAGCACTAGGCAATCAGAGTCAAAAGCAAGACCAGGAGCTGGAGAGATGGCTCAGTAGTCAACAGCACTTGTTGCTCTTGCAGAGGGCCAGGTCTCGGTTCCCAGCACTGACATGGTAGTTCACAGTCATTTGTAACTCCAGTTCCAGGGGATTTGATGCCCTCTTTTGACTCCCATAGGTACCAGGAGCCCACACAGTAACCGAGAGATCCATGAAGGTAAAACATACATATTCATAGCACAAGGATACAGCAAAGGGCTTTGGCGAGGGATCCTGCCAGAAGTGTCTCTGTGTGCTGCCCCTTAATGTCACCTGCAAACGGTAAAGAGAACAAAAGGGGAAAATTCTAAGGTTTTTTCTTTTCAAATGAAGTCATTTTGAAAGTCAAGTATTCATGAATGAATCAAAAGATGACATGTTCAAAGTGGATTTTAAAACACAGAAACTAGTAATCGATAAACACAAGTAAGCAACTCTATGCCTCTTCAAAATATCTAGGTGTTTATTTAGGGGAAGGAGAGGCAGAGCTGGGAGTTTGTATTTACAGGACAAAAAGGGACTGGAGCTGGGCGGCAGTGGCACACATCCTCAATCCCAGCACTCAGGAGGCAGAGGCAGGTGTGTGAGAAGCTCCTCCCCACCACCCCCCACCCCCAATTCTGGGCCTAGATTCTGCTGAAAGCCTCTGGCTATACGCCTGTTCTTTTACTGGGAGATTTTCTGAGCAAAGCTGGAGTCACAAAACAAGACTGCCCGGAAGCGGCTGGTTTCCAGGAAGTCAAAAGATTACCTAAGGAAGATTCTTTCTTTGAGTGGACGTCCAGCCCCACAAAGTGAGATCAGCTCTAGGTGAGCCTGTTTAGCCCCACTGAGTAAGATGATTGCTTGGGGTATGCAAGTGTTCAGCCCCAGCTAGTAAGATGAAAGCTTACATTTGACTATAGAATAAGTTGCGTTAATTATATATTGTTTTACCTTGTGATTATTACACTCATTGTATACCTGCTGTTTCCCTGGTGATTATTAACCTTGTAACTGTACATAGACCCTTAAGTAAAAAGTGTATAAAAACTGAGACAAAAATTAAACTTCAGCTCCATTCCATCTGAGCTCAATGATAGTGTGTGCCTGGTCTACCCCCTTCCCTTCTTGTCTCTTTTCCCCTTTCCTCATAAGGCCCTTCAGTCCCACCCTCCACTTCAGATACTTTCCGACTAGTCAGGCTGGCCCTGAAACAGGCAGATCTCTGTGAGTTTGAGGCCAACTTGGTCTACAGAGTGAGTTGTAGGACAGCCAGAGTTACAACAGAGAAACCCTGTCTCAAAAAAATAACAACAAAAACAAAGGGACTGGAGAGATGACTCTGTGGTTAAAAGCACTGGCTGCTCTTCCAGAGGACCTGGATTCAAGGCCCAGCACCGTACACAGTGCTCACAACCATCTGTAACTCCAGTTCCAGGGGATCTGGTGCCTTCTTCCAGCCTCCACAAGATCCAGGCACACACACATGGTGCACAGACACACATGCTGGCAAAACATCTATACACATTAGGTAAAATAAATCAATCTAAAAAAGTAAAAAATACAATAAAGAACATGGCTCTGAACCACTGTGTACACACCTAACACTGGACACCCAAAAATGGTTAAAATGGAGCCAGGCATGGTGGTGGCTTACACCTTTAATCCCACCATGCTGGAGGTAGGGGCACACAGATCTCCGAGTTTGAGGCTAGTCTGATCTACATAACAAGCTCCAAAACAGCCAGGGCTACACAGGGAGATTCTGTCTGAAAAAAAAAAAAATTTACTGCTTTAGAACTCAATTTTTTCTTTTAATTTTTAAAATGTATGTGTATGTACACGTGCATGATGCCTGCAGAGGCCCAAAGAGGGCATTGAGTTCCCTGGAGCTGGAGCTAGAGGAGGTGTTGAGCCTCCTTACATGGGTGCTATGAACCAAACTCAGGTCCTCTGCAATAGCAGCGCATGCTCTTAACCCCTGACCATCTCTCTATCCATAGAACTCAATTACTTTTTATATGTTTACAGCTGTGTGCCCATCACCATGTTCTAATTGTAAAATAGTTTCCATCATCTGAGACCATGAGGCCCACATGTCCCTGAGTCACTGTCAACCCCTTCTTGTCTCTAGAGTTCCTTTTTCCTCCAGGTAACTGCTGTAGACTGAAGGCTAAAACCATGGCAAGCCACAGGGAAACTAGTCCTCTGAGCTGGGAAAGGCACTTTTGACTTTTAAGGTGACAACATTGCAGGATGTGATAGTTTAAATAAAAAAGGCTCTCATAGGATCATATATTTGAATACCTGGTCCCCAGTTAGTGGAACTGTTTGGAAAGGATTAGGTGAGGCCCTGATGAAAGAGGTGTCACTGCAGATGGACTCTGAGATTTCACAAGCTCATGCCATTCCCAGTTAACTCTCCCCCTGCTCTGTGCATCTGGACCAGATGTAAGGTCTTAGCCTCCACCACCATGCCTGCTTGCCTGCCTGCCTATTGCCATGTTCCCTGCCATAAAGGTCATGGATTCCACTACTTTTAGAACCATGAGTCCCAAATTAAATGCTTTGTAAATTGCCTTGGTCACAGTGTCTTATCACAGTAGAAACATAACTAAAACAGAAGCTGAGTGGAAATACAGCAGCTGACAAAAACAAGAGAAGAAAAGCTGGTTAGCAGCATGCCTTCCATGAAAGCCAGTATTCTAACGCCAAAGATGGTGAGCAGGGCCAATGCCATAAGGCCAGATAAATATCACAGAGACAGGGGAAATGAACTCGAGAAGAAGAGCATGTGACTAGTATCAACAACCTCAAATCTTTGAACTTAAAGCGTCCTTTACCCTCCAAATCAATGCCATTTCTAAGGAAAAACAGTCTACAACATGTAACAAGCCCCTAAGGCTCAGAGACTGTGGAAGTGGGTTAGGGATGGCAAAGACTGTAAGAGCCAGGGATTCAAGAGGCAAAAGTGTTCTCTTGACATGGTGGGAAACTGCACTCAGAGCTCAGTAGCCATGGCTGCCTGCTAAGCCCTGCAGGACATACAGTCAACATCCCAGCATTGAGTGGAGAGGGACTCACGAACCTCCACCCTAGCTGAGGAGCCATTAACAGCTGACAGCCTGGTGTGTGGTGGGAGGCAGATGGTAGGTCAACACACTCCAGTAAACAGTCCCATACCCAGGAGTGTATGGGCAGCACAAGTGGATTTTTTGTTTGTTTTGAGACAGGCTCTCTCTATGTACCCATGGCTGGTCTGGAACTGGCTACTTAGACCAGATTGGCCTGGAACTCACAAGAGATCTGCCTGCCTCTGCCTTCCAAGTACTGGGATTAAAGGCGTGTGCAACTATAGCCAGAGAGAGAGAGAGAGAAAAAGAAAGAAAGAAAGAAAGAAAGAGAGAGAGAGGGAGAGGGAGGGAGGGGGAAGGAAGGGAGGGAAGGAGGGAGGAAGGAAGGAAGAAAGAAAAGGAAAATAAAAAGAAGAAAAGACACAAAGTTGGGAGGAATGAGGAGATAAGGGATGGACCTAGGAGGAGTTAGAAGGAAGAATGGGGTTGGTGAATATCATCAACTCATCACACACATACATATGAAATTCTCAAATTAATAAAAATCTTCCATTTTAAAATCATACAACAAATAACCTACAGCGAGATAACAGTAACAGTAGCCAGGCTCTTACTCTTGGTCATCAGATCTTTGATCTCCTCAGCAATCACTTCATTTGCAGCTGTCAACAGCTCGTACTTCCCGTCTTTACTCCCAGAGGGATTACATTCAGGAAGAGGGTTACCAGGGTCTCCGAAGAAGTCTCCAAGTCTGCCGTTCTTCCCCGGGTATAAGAACCGACTGGCAGGGCAGAAGAAAGAGCCCTCTGAATAACCAGGATGTACTATACACATGTATGAAATTGTCAAAGAACTAAAAAGCAGCCTTCTGCAGCACAGCGCAGGCCCCTACCTTTCCTGGATGTGACTGGCTATCACAGCCAGCTGGTTGGAGCGGTTCATGAACAGGTGGGAATTTGCCAGCACCATCACAGCATCCATGCACTTGGATAAAGTAAACTGACACACACAAGAAGAACAAGTCAGCTCCCCGTATAACTACAGCCAGCTCCCTTTATGGCAGGGAGCATGGCAGCCTTTTTCATGAACTACAGTCATGGAAAAACTATCTATGTACTGTGGTATGTTTCAGAAAGGGTTTTCCTATGTGGTCCTGCGTGGCCTGGTGTTCACTGAATAGCAACAAGCATCCAGCAATTCACCTGTCTCCAGCTCCCCACGTCACAACATGTGCCACTGTGTGCGGAGAGCCACTGACATCTGACACAATGATTCGCAGCCAATGGTCTGCTCAGTTTCGCCTCTCCTAAAACTACAAGTGCAACGCTGGAGAGGAGGCCTCCTGACTTCACTGACACAGAGCTGGTTATAGATTAGAACCTTATTTCTCAGATGCTAGCACAGTGGAGCCACATGTGTAAACTTCTAAGCCTTGAACTTAGGAGACAGGGGCAGATGGGCCAGAAGTTCAAGGTCACCCTCAGATTGTACAACATGTTCACAGCCAGCCTGGGATACCTGAGATCCTGTATTGAAAAAAATAAAAAAGCACAATCTTATTTTTTCGTTATTTTTAATAAATAAGCTGTGTTTCATCAAAATTTAAAATGGGCCAATGTGATGGCTCAGCAAATAAAGGCACTTTGATGCCTGGGATGAGCCTGGAGAAGGAGCAAACCAACTCCAGACCTCTACAAGCATGCAAGCATCTACACACATATGCAAACAAAAAATAAATGTAAACAAAAAAAAACATGACCCTGTGTCAAAACTCCAAAGACAAGGTCTGGTGGGATCGCTCAGTGTTAAGGGTGCTTCTGCCAGGGATGGTGACCCGAGCTCCATCCTCAGGGCCCACATGGTTGAAGCAGAGAAGAAACACCCAAAAGCTGTCCACTGACCGCCACACAAGTGCTGTGGTACACCATACCCACACCCAAGTAAATTACAATAGATGCATGAACTGTTTAGAAAGGGCAAAATAGACAGGAGGCAATCAACGGCTGCCTGCACGTGCAGACAGAAGCAGGGGCGATGGTCAACAGGTGTGAGAACTTCATGTGCTGAAAGAAATGTTCCAAGAAGGAATTGTGGGACCAGTTACACAACTTCCCTGCTCTAAGAACTCCCCAGTCTGTACAGTACATTTAACAGCTTTTATAAACTCACAGATTTCTTTTCTGACAGTGTCTCGAGTAGCCCCACCTGGCCAAAGATGAGCCTGACCTCCAGTGATCCGTCTGCCTATACAGGAGTTTGAGGATTGGACATAAGCCACCACACCCAGCGTGTAAAGACTCCATAATGCTGTTTCGAGGGTAGTAGGTGAGATACAGACACGATGAAGTTAAAGAGAATCATGGAAGGCCCATGCCATCTTACCTGAGACTCCTTTAATGCTTGTTTTCCCCACCAAATCGGGTTGGCATCAACGATGATAACCAGAAGATTCAACTCATCTTCTGCAAATAGAAACATGAGCAACATTTTCCAACATCAGTTTCATGAAACTTAAAGATAACATTCCTGATAAGTCAATTAACCAACTACAGGCCTTCATCATCCTCTGATCAATCGTAAGATCACCATAAAGTCCAAATTCCCTTAAAGATTGAACAGGGCTGAGGACACTCTAACTAAATGATGGAGTGCTTGCCTGGTATTGGGGAAGCCTGGAGTTTGAGATCTGGTATCTCATTAAAAAAAAAGGGGGTCAGAGATGGCTTCCTAGTCCCAACACTTGGAAAGCAGAGGCAGATGGATCTCTGTGAGTTCAAAACTAGTCTCATAGCAAGTTACAGGCCAATAAAGCTGAACTTACTCAGCTCTCACCTGCCCCACAGCATTACAAGTGCAAGGCTGAGGGTGGGACATGCTAACCCTCTGCTCCTGGCACATGGTGAATACCCAACAAATGTCAACAGAATTGTCCCAAAGGCATTCCCATTCTAAAAGCCTGGCCATGAGGCCACTTAATGAGTGGCAGGATCTCCAGTGGTCAGATTTCTAGATTAGGGACCCATGAGCCACTGGACAGACCTGAGTTTAGCCCATTAAAGAACAGCCAAGCCGGGTGTGATTAGGAATCTTTATTTATTTATTTACTTTTATTTATATAGCCCAGGCTGACCTCAAGCTCTTTGTGTAGGCAGTTAAGATCGATACCAAAGTTCTTACTCCTTTATTTATTTATTTGGTTTTTTTGAGAAGGGTTTCTCTGTTTTAACTCTGGCTGTCCTGGAACTCACTCTGTCGACCAGGCTGGCCCCGAACTCACAGAGCTCTGCCTGCCTCTGCTGGGATTAAAGGTATGTGCAACCATTACCCACCGGGAATAGAATACTCATGTAAATAAAATTTTTACCATGCAAAGAAACGAGGCCACTATCCAAACTGACAGCCACCATAGGTCAAGGCAACACAAGCACTCAATAAACACTCACAATAAGTATTAGGACCAGCCAATGGAGGTCTCTGGCCCCAAGTCTTTGAAGAACCTAGTTAGTTTGGTACTGGGGATTAAACATACAAACTTATCCATGCTAAGAAAGGGCTCTGCCACCAAACTACACCCTTGGTACTTTCTTATTTTAATTGTATTTAGATTATTTCATATGCATGAGTGCTCTGACTGCGTCTGTGTATGTGTATCACATGTATGCAGTGTCCTCTGAGGTCGGAAGACATCACCACAACTCATGGATGGTTCTGCCACTATGTGGATCTGGACTAAACCAGGGTGCTCTACTAGTGCTCTTAAACACTGAATAAAGCCGGACTAGTTACAACAGAGAAACCCCGTCTCGAAAAACCAAAAAATAAGACGGGGTCTTAAATTGCCCGGGCTGGGCCTTGAACTTGGTAACTTCCTACCTCTTGAGTATCTGGAATTACAGGCATCTGACACCACACTCAGCCCAAAGCCTACATTTCAAATGTAGAAAGCAATTCTGTCAGTGCCTGCTGTCATGAAAAGCCTGGACGCTCATGCAATAATACAAGGCAGTACCAAATTTACTGCCTCCTACCTTCCTTCCTGCAGCCCCAGCTCCTTCATCAGGATCACCCCACTCCCCACCCGCCATTTCTGGCTTCCATAGAACCAAATCCTTATTCTTCCTCCATGCTACTACCAAGAAGCTTGAGAAAGAAAACAATGTGTTTCCTTGAGCCTGTGCCTCACTGGTTGACAAGCAGTGCCAGGCCTGTCTTTCTCAGAGAGGTGTGAGTGATGGCTATGGCTGCTGAATGGACCACCCTAACTACTCTTGCTCCCCACAATCCATTTCCACACAGTAACCAAAGTGATGCTTCCAATTCTGTGAATCAAGTAAATAATTGTGGGCCAGTGAGAAGGCTCTGTTGGTAGAGGCACTTGCTGCCAACGCTGATGACTTGAGTTTAATCCCCAAGAACCACACAATGAATAAGAGAACTAATTCCCACAAGTAGTCCTCTGACTGTCACGTGTGTGTGTGTGTCTGTGACACACAATACATAAATGCAACAATCTTTAGGTGGAATGTAATTTAAAAAACTGTGCTGGACGGTGGTGGCACACACTTTTAATCCCAGCACTCAGGAGGCACAGGCAGGAAGATCTCTGTGAGTTCAAGGCCAGCCTGGTCTACAAAGTGAGTTCCAGGAAAGCCAGAGTTACAACAGAGAAACCCTGTCTCAAAAAAAAACAAAAAACAAAAAACAAAACAAACACATACACACACACAAGCCCTGTAACTAGTACTTTAATGTATGAATAAGAGCCTCCCACCTTCCTCTTTCCTACCGCTGCCCATTTTTCTCTTCTATGTTTAATCATACAGGATATTTGTACTTAAAGTGAACTACATAATGTCGCTCAAGACTTAGTTCTAGTATATCTATCTTTCCTGGAGTCCTAAGGAATGATGGTCCTCTTGATCTTAGTTGCCACACGTTTGTCTTCACAGCCCTGGCCACCTCTTGGAATAACTTCACTTGCCAACTGCCTCTCCCGACCATAAGACCCCACACACCCAAAACTCCCCAGTTTAGAAAATGTCTAGTGCACAGGGGGCAATCTCAATATTTAGTGAATGACACACTGAGCGTGCTGATGCTAGCCTGTAATCCCAGAACCCGGAAGCAGAAAAGAGAGCCTGCATAAAAAATGAGGCCTGGGGATGTGGCTCAATTAGCAGAATTCCTACCGAGCACGCACAAAGATCTGAGAACCACATAAAATCGAGCTTGATCGTGCAAGTCTGTAATTCCTGCACTGTCAGGAAGATCAAGCGTTAAAGGCCATGCTTGACATCACAGCGAGTTCTACGTGAAACCCTGTCTCAAAAGCGAATCTGCGGAGCGAATGAACGAATACGCTGGCTTTTCCTCTAAGGACCAAATGTGTCCCTCCCAGCCCGGCTACACATTCCTGTCCGTGCCACCCTCACCGTCCGCGGCCATGGCGGAACCCGTACGGCTTCAGTGAAGACCCACGTTCCGATGCGCACGCCGACTTCCGGCGCTGAGAAGTGACGCAACATCAACCCCCCCCGAGTCGCCGGAAGTGACACATAGGAGTGCGACACGCTGTCAGCCAGTAGCTTACTGCGGTGCGGTTGTAGGCTGCATTGAGAAGAGGCCATGGAGGACCGTGGTGAGTGGGTCCCGGCCTCGCGCGGGCAGCCTGAGCTCCGGGCGTCATCCCGGAGCTTCCTGCTGTCGCTGCCCTTGTGTCCGTGGGCTCCTCGGGCGCTCGCAAACTCGCTTTAGCACACGCTGTCCGAGGGGAGTCCTACAAAAACCTGGCTCAGAATCTGCAGGGCCTCCGCAGCCCGGGTGCCCCCTGTGCACAGTAGGAAGACGCCTTGCCCCTCCCTGAAGGAAAAAGGCATCTTTGGTTTGCTCGTCCATTATAGTTATCAGAGTATTTTTGTTAAGTGAAAAACAGACTAATATACTGCTTTTAGTTAAAAAGTGAACTGGGTAAAACTGTACACATGTATACATTGATATTTGTGCACATGAGTGAATTGACTGGCATAGACTGCTCAAAAGACTGCAGGAGAAATTGATAAAGTGGGTGAGAAGATGCCCCAGACTACTAGCCCCTGGTATTAACCCCTAAATTCGTGACTCGCACACCAGTAGCTTTTTTTTTAAAATATGAAGGAGGGGTGTCCCTGCTACCAATAAAGAGGTACCTCCTTTATCCCCATCAATATGTGTCATGCCCTTTAACTCTGAAAGCTACTTTTTAAAATGCTTTTGCTTCTTAAGGTCACGTCAGCGGTTGTTACAAGCTAAGTTCGTGTGATGACCCATTTTCCCTCCCTTTCTAGAATTAATTGAGTACTTTAAGTCTCAGATGAAAGAAGACCCTGGCATGGCTTCAGCGGTGGCTGCCATTCGAACTTTGCTGGAGTTCTTGAAGAGAGATAAAGGTAGGAAGAGTCAGCCTTGAACAGTCTGGGCTGTGAGAAAGACTTCAGATGACTTTTAGGGATGTGGACAGGGAGACATGCTGGTCCTTAAGTTATCATCTACAGGATTCCCATCTACCTACAACATAGGCTCAGAATCAAGTTAACAATACTGCCTTAGTCAAGAGACTTAAATTATAGCAATAATTTAGTTTTATAGATGAGTACCAAGCTCCTAGCTTGTCCTAGATTCTGTGCAGATGCTATGGAAAATGTTCCAGAATAAATTCTGGTATCAATTCAGTGGGATCTACTAAATGAACATTATAAGTCTAAAATTCTGGGTATAACATGACCTCTTATACATATGAAGTAATAATGGTGCCTTTTTCATTCTCATGGGGTGGTCAAGAAGAGAATTTCTCTACCACAGCCTTTCATGTCTTCCCAACGCACATACATTGAGATACTTTGGACCCTGCACTGTCTCACAGATCTCATCTGCCACCGCTGAGTAATTACCTGCCATGCTGTCACTTCCGTTTTGATTTTTAACTTCTATTTTACCATGACTGCGTGCATAAGTGTGGGTGTGTACATGCCACAGTGAGCATGTGGCTGGGAGGGGACAGCTTTCAGGAATTGGGTCTTACTGAGGTCACCAGGCTTGCACTGCAAAGCACTTTTGCCCATTGAGCCATCCCATTGGCCTTCTTCGTTTCTCAGACCAGGTGCATCTCCATCTTGGGCTTTCTATCATTGATGTCTACACAGGAGCTGTCCTCACTGGTCTCCATGTGTCTGGGTCTTTTATTATTCAAGTCTTGGTTTATATGACCTGCAGTGCAAAGGGCCAACCTGTAAAGTTCACCATCCTGCCCTTTCCTATCTTTGTTACAGTTTGTAACTTGCCTACTTCTTGCTTGATCACTGCTCCATGCGAACAGAGCCCTCTCATGCTGCATCTCCCAGGGGCTGGCAGAGAGAGAGACGCATCCAGTATTCTTTGAAAGGGTGAATGTACTGCAGACCAGCAAGGGCCGTGACACTAAATGAACGTCATGTTCCTTGCTTCATCATTGCAGGAGAGACAATCCAAGGCCTGAGAGCCAACCTCACCAGTGCCATAGAAACCCTGTGTGGTGTGGACTCCTCGGTGGCCGTGTCCTCTGGCGGGGAGCTCTTCCTTCGCTTCATCAGCCTCACCTCCCTGGAGTATTCTGTAAGCTCTGCCCTCTCAAAGGATCCCTTCCACTTCTCTGTGTGCCCACAGGTCTCCGCCCTTCATCTCGCTCTTTTCTCCCTAGGATTACTCCAAATGTAAGAAGATCATGATTGAGAGAGGAGAGCTTTTTCTCAGGAGAATATCTCTGTCAAGAAATAAAATTGCCGATCTGTGCCATACTTTTATAAAAGACGGGGCGGTGAGTAGATGCCTCTTGTGTGCTGCTGGGCTCCAGGGCCTTGGAGTATGCTGGGCCTGAAATCCTGGCTCTGCCACCTTCTGTTGAGACCATGGACAAGTTACTTCCCTGTTCTGGGGTTTTCTCATCTGTTGATAAGGGCAGCAAGAGCTGACAAGCTGAGTGAGGACTCAGTGTGATGCTGTGTGTGGTCGGCACTCTAATGCTGACATTGTAGAGGCTCATCATCAGCACCTGGAGAAGAACATGGGACCAACATCAATGAGTCTTGATTTAGTAAGCTTTTTTCTTTCTTGTGGATCTGGGGATTTGCTTGCATTAAAGCAAAGGCCTCAAACATGCTAGACACGCTCTACCACTGAACTACATCCATAGCCTCTCAGTAAGCTATTTTTCTAAGGAAGTATTTTTATTACATTCATTTGTCTGTTTATGTATCAAGTGTATGTGTTTGTGTGAGTATGCACAGGTGCTGGTGAGCGTTTGGAGGTTCTTCCCACTGTGGGATCCGGGGACCAAACGCAGGTTATCAGGCTTGGTGATGAGCCATTTCACCTGCTCTAAAGAAGTGTTTTTAGGATTAGTTCGTAGGCCTCTAATCTGAAGTGCATCTGCCCAGACCAGTTGTCCCCATGGCTACTGCCATGCATCTTTGAGCTAGCGTCAGCAGAAGGTGGAGCTGTCCTCTTTACAGCTGCTAGCTGCCCCTAGTTAAGTGAGGAGCAGCAGGTCCAGCCAGTCTCTGCTTGTCCGCTCCACCAGCTGATAAAGCCTTCTTGTTCTCTGTGCCATCGGCACACCCTCCTACCACCTCAGCCACACAGACCATGCCTGTCCTTGCTTGCATGGTGGCTCTTAGATCTTGCCCTCGGCTTTACTGCACTTCCCAGCTTTGAAGTGTGCTAATAATAGGTGACTTCCGGGAGGAGGAGATGGAGTTGTAAACAGCAGTGTCAAACAGACTTTGGCCATGATACTCCTCTCCTCTGCTCACAGTGTGTGGCTCTGGTGTGGGTTTCATGCCTGCACCACCCACAGCAACGGAGCTGCTAAATCTTGAACCTGTGGGCAGGTCACGTGGGGCTTGTTAAATGCAGACTTCTCAGGTCCAGGATGAAGCCTGAGCACCCGTGCTTCTAGTGAGCAGTTAAGAGAGCCATGGCCACCACTACCTTGTTGTAGTCCTCTGCGTTCTTAGAGCATAGGCTAGGTGAGTCCACAGTTATTATCTGCACCGCACATGCTGTCTTTACCTCACAGTGCTTGTTAATTTTGAAAAGTGTCGTTGCTTAGCTTGTACTTAGTCATTAAATTTTTACCTCGTCTAGAAAAATCAGGTGGTCTGCAACAGTGGAACCATGTTACAAAAGAGGCACCTAGGGTCCAGTTGCCATTGGCCTTCTACTGCCAGTTGCTTCATGGCCACTGGATTATCTGCCCTTCCTGTCACCTGTAGGCCCACATGTGCAAGCTATATCATTGGCAGGGAAGCCGACTTGTGAAGTCTTTTAGGCCTTCTGATGTGCTGGCTTCTGTGCCTTAGGGTTCTGCTAGGGCGATCCATGCTCTACTCCTTGAGTAGAAATGTTGAACTGCTCAGTGGGCTTCAATTTCAGTGTACTGTCAGCTTACCCTTCTGATTATAATTGATTTTAACCTGCAGGAGATTCAAGTGCCAAGCACCTTTCATATGATGGTGCAGGCAATGGCTGGCTGGCAGCTTGCCTCTCTGATGGAGGTTTCTTGTTCCATAGACAATTTTGACTCACGCCTATTCCAGAGTAGTCCTGAGGGTCCTGGAAGAAGCTGTGGCAGCCAAGAAGCGGTTCAGTGTATATATCACAGAGTCTCAGCCTGATTTATCTGGGTAAGTATCTTGGCGCTGGCCAGTGAATCAATATTGCCTTGGGTTTGCAGGGGCACAATGCAGGCTGTAGTGTTTTAGTTGTAGTTTTATTTTCAACTTTTAGGGTTTTTCTTTAGGTAGTTACATCAGAGGAACAGCAAGAGACAGTGCTCTTTTATCAGAGAGCTGGTGATTGACAGCCCCATCTCCAGAAAACAAGAAAAGCAAACTTTGTTCTGAGTTGACTTCACTCCCAGGCTCCCTTGAGAGTATGGTTTTTGTTTTCTTTGTAGTGCTGTGATGTGGATCCAGGTCCTGCTAGTGCTAGTCAGGCACTCTGGAGTTGGACCTCCACCTCTGTAGTTTAAGGAACATCAGTTCTCAAGTCTGGAGAGATGGCTCGGTGATTAAGAACACTTGCTGCTCTTGTAGAGGATCTGGGTTCAACTCCTAGCACCCACATGATAGCTCACAACCATTTATAGTTCCAATTTTGGAGTATCCCATGCCCTCTTCTGTCCTCAGGCACCAGGCATGCATGTAGTACTCTGTTCACATAAAATAAAAACAACTAAATTTAAAGAAGAAAGTAAAAGAGAAAGAATCTGGGTTATCCTTTCCCTGGAGTCAGGGTCTGCCACTTGAGTGCATCACTGTGGGACCTTCTTGGACTTTAGCTAATGTTCTCAAATGTCACCTTTAGTAAGAAAATGGCCAAAGCCCTCTGCCACCTCAACGTCCCTGTCACTGTGGTGCTAGATGCTGCTGTTGGGTAAGTGCGACTCTCCCCACATACTCACATTGTTGGCTCCAAGGAGAGTTTTCAATCGGAAGTTTGGATCTTTCCATAAAATCTGACTGGGTAGCATTTCTCCCCATAACAAAGAGGAAGCCACCCTGCAGCAGGGAGAGTTAGCGCAAGGTCTTGAGAGTGCGGGAGACGGGCTGCATGCCGAGCAGTGAACCTGTGTCCGCGCATGTGAGTTTCTGGGATTTTATTTCCAAGACACAATCTTGCTATGCAGCCTAGACTAGCCTGGAACCACAGTCCTCCCTCAGCTTCTCAAGTGCTGGAACTGCTGGCATGAGCATAGCACCCAGCTGCTCATGCCTTTTCAGAGTAAAAGGCAAAGGTCAGCTATGGTTAACAGTTAGGTGTTCGGTGAGCCCTGTGTCCTCAGACATGGCTGTTCAGTGGCTCACTGGGAGCTTCGTCCCACCATCAAGGCAAAGGGCCCAGCTGGGTCATCACTGTATATCACTAATGAGCAGTAGTCTCTTTAAAAGAAAGCTTATTCCTAAGGAGTTAGGGGTGTGTCCAATGAGCATCTTCAGTGATTCTTATTATCTTAAAAAGTAAACTGGTGACACCTATTATCCCAGCACTGGAAGGAACTCTGAGTTCCAGGCTAGCCTGGTCTACACAGTGAGTTCCAGGCCAACCAAGACTGCATACTGAGACTGTATCTCAAAAGCATTAATGCCCATGACAAGGTAACAATGTGAGGGCAGCTGCCTGTGGTAAGAAGCCCTTTGAAAAAGGCAGCTATGGGAGGAACTTGGCATCAGACACTAACTAGAGCCAAAAAAAAGCATGGAAAGCTTTTCTTATTTTTCATTTCCTCAGCTATATCATGGAGAAAGCTGACCTGGTCATAGTTGGTGCTGAAGGAGTAGTTGAGAACGGAGGGATTATTAACAAGGTAAGTACTGTCACACTGTTCCTGGAAGCCCCTGCAGCATGGGCAAGGCCTAGGTCAGATTTCCTCTTTGGAAGCAACCTATGTGAATTTTATCAATGTCATTTACATTCACACACAGTAGGTGCTTTTCGTTGGATCTGTTTTGAGACAGGGTCTTGTATAGCTCAGGCTGGCCTGATCTGTCTCTACTTGAGCTGAGATTACAGAAACGCACCACTACACCCAGGCAAAATAGATTCAGCTTAGAGTTGAGTCTCTGGGTTTTGTTTCCATTTGATTGAGGGCACTCATCCTCAGGGTTGGCTATATTTCTCTGTTGCTTACTTTGGAAACTGTCGTGACAAAACACCTCAATGTGTTAAGCTGTGCACATACTGTCTTAAGTCTTTGGTTCAGTGTCGTTCAGCACCTTCACACCAGCTCTCACCCGTGTATGTTTATAAACTTTTCTATTTGTCCCAGGTGGCCTCTTTCCATGTCCCTGGTCACCTTTGTTCTACTGTCCTGATTTTCCCAGTTCTAGGGACCACAAATAAGTAGACTCACCCAATGGTCATGGTTTTGAGCTTGACAGACTTCACTGGCTGTGGTTTTTGCCTGGACTGCAGCATATGTCAGAGCTGCTCCTTCCACAGCTGAGTGCTGCTCCATCATGCGCACCGACTGTGCGGCCATGTTCACTCCTGGTAGACACTTGAGTTTTCCCCTTGGCTGTGCTGCTGGGTGCTGCTGTGGACATTGGTCAGCAAGTGTCTGAGTCCCCGGGAAGTGTGAGGTACTGGCTTCCCTGGGCTGCATTACTTTTCCCTAACTGGTGATACTGGGTGTCTTTTCATATACTTTAGGAACATTTATCTTGGAATAAAAATTGTTTTCTTCCTTACAAGGTCCTCCTTGAGGGCTAGGAATGTGGCTCAGCTGCAGAATGCCTGCCTAGTATACATGAAGCCCGAGTTCAAACCCCAGCCTGTGTAAACCAGGCCTGTTGGACACATGTAATCCCAGCAGTAGGGAGGTGGAGGTGAGATCAGAAGTTCAAAGGCATACTCTACAATACTGAGTTCAAGGCCAGCATGAAATACATGAGACCTTGTCTTAAAAAAAAAAAGTCCTGACTGCAATGCCAGGAGCACTCACTCTGTGCTTCTGCTTAACGAGTTGTGCTAGTTCACCTTCCATTTTCCCTGACTTCTCAGATCGGAACCAACCAGATGGCTGTGTGTGCCAAAGCCCAGAACAAGCCCTTCTATGTGGTTGCAGAAAGTTTCAAGTTTGTAAGGCTCTTCCCGCTCAACCAGCAAGATGTCCCAGATAAGTTTAAGGTGAGTTTTACATACTTGATAGGGTCTTTGACTCTACCCTAAATCTGTAATGTTCCAGAAAGTTCCTCACTTCCCATTGCTGTTCCTTCCAGTGCTCTCCTTGTGTCAGGGTACAAGGCACACCTGTGGGCAGAACCTCAGTCTTAACTCATTTACATAGCATTCTCTGTGCAGAGCAGCTGAGTATGTGGTTGTGGAACTTGGAATCAACTGATGTCTCCATTCCCATCTCTGCTTTTACAAATCTTGTGACCTGTGGCCTCTTGTTCACCTGTGGGGTGGGGTGGTATCCTGTAACATTCCATCCCTGCCAGCCCGCTGCACAGCCAGTTTCTAAACACAGGGCAGTCCTGGCAAGAGCTCACTGCTCAAGCCAGGGCCTCAGCAGTGCAGAGCCTGGACATGAGGCCAGCGTGACTAACGCAAGTTTTTCTCTCCTCAGTACAAGGCAGACACTCTGAAGTCTGTGCAGACTGGGCAGGACCTCAAAGAGGAGCATCCGTGGGTTGACTATACATCCCCATCCTTGATCACGCTGCTGTTTACAGACCTAGGTGTGCTGACACCATCTGCTGTGAGCGATGAGCTCATCAAGCTGTACCTATGAGCAGACCCCCCTCCTGCCAGCACGCAGGAGCATGTGTGTGGCAGTGCAGGGTGAGCAACCTCTCTGCTCCAGCCCGCCAAGGGCCAAAACTGAAATGGACTTTCGGATTTGTATGCTAAGGATTCACATCAGAAAGAAGTCCTGGAGAATCCTTTAACTCGGCTCTGTCATGTCTGAAACCTGCTCCTAGTTCTAGAACCAAGTTGAAGCATCCTTACAGTTTTCGGAAACTCGGTCTCCGGAAATACAAGGTAGATTACTGGCTGCAAACCTGAGGAAAGACGGCACAGGAGTGGAAGTTCCTCTTATACCACAGTCCAGGCTGTTTTGCATCAGTGAGAGTCACAGGCCCTTCTGCAGTGACAGCCTCTGAGGGCACAAATGTGGTGCCTCACGAGAAAGGCAGGAGACACTTGCTGATTGAGTCTGGCTTCAGGCCTCTGTCCCCTCAACAGGATCCAGCCAGACAGGAAAAACACCAGTGCAGGAGCCACGTTCACAGGCACCGCTTACAGAGCTCATCTGAACTGAAGTGCTGTCTATGAAAAGTTGAATTTACTTTAACATGTTTTAGGTCCTAAACAGCATTTTAAAATTAAAATGTGGGAACAAATCAGGATCTTTTCAAACAAATCATGAAATCAGTATAAGGAGACCTAGGCCAGAGACAGCGTCAGTGCAGATGGGCAGAACACAGAAACAGCCTAGCAGCACTTTGTCAGGATAGGAGTCCCTCCTGGTTCTCAGATATTTGCCAATAAAACAGCACCAGAGTCTATTCTAAAATGTTTTTACCCCCAGTCTGGGTGTTGTGGCCCCAGCCTATAACCCAGCACATGGGAGCTGAGGCAGGAGGATCAGTCTGAAAACCTCTGGACTACATAGTGTAGCCACTATTACAAAGGAAAGGAGAGAGAAAGGAACCCTCTGCACACAGCCATCTGCCTCTGAAGGTACTCTGGGCAGGGCTGCAAAGGACATGCAACATTCGGGGTGGGAGGAGGTGAGGGAAGGTCAACTGACTGGAAATAAATACTCAGAAATTTTACAAGGCCTAAAATCAAGAGTGTGTATTTACATTTATATTCATACACATAATGTATGCATATATTCATATATATTTTATATACACACACACAGACATATATATTTTTTTAATAATAATAAAGTACAAAAACCACTCCATGAAAAGAGCACTATTAATCAAAATATTGTTTACACTCAAACAACTAAGCACACTTCTGTGGAGACTGGCAGGTTCGTACTGCTTGTGAGTGTGCAGGCCTTTGGTTTGTTCTGGTCTGAACAGACAGTGTTCCAGAAGAGTCTTCTGTAAGGGTAGGAGAGTGGGCCAGCTGTATAGTGACCCTTACCGGAGGTTCTGAGGTCAGCCGTCCTCTTCCAAGTCTGAGACCCCTAAGTCTGTCAGCTGGACTGTTCTTTTGGCACTTGTCAACAGCCCCTTCTCAAATTCCTCTTCTGTGATTTTACCTTTTTTAAACTTTTTCAAGAGCCTTGTGTCATTAAGGAGTTCCTCCATATCCTCATCGTCGATCTCAGAACCCTGAGTACAGAAGAAGCAATATATGACTGTCAGCTGTGCCTCTCTGTTTCTCTGGAGAGTCATCTGCAGGGGGCACTACATGGAGACCACCAGCTCATGGTCTCTGCAGTCCCTCAACCCCAGTGCCCCCCATAGTAAACCAAGGACAGCACAGTGCACCAAGAGCCAGGGGTCCAGATCCAGCCCAAGCACATGACTTAGCCAAAAAGGAGTTTAAGTTTGAAAATGACATTGCACATAACTAGAAAGATAGCAGGACAACAATAAGCAGCATAAGGCCTACAAACTCCAGGGACAGTTAACACACCCTGGGCCCCAAGAAGGAATGGGAGAGGGTGAGAACAGAGTGAGTAGCCCAGGCCTGCCTTGGACCTGGGGTGCAGGCACAGGCCCCCTTCTATTCTCCTAACACATCGGATTTCTTCCCAGTGCAATGTCAGAGTGCTAAGATGGAGGTTAGGGAGTTGAGAACACACTTTACCTCATCTCTTTTCCTTTTTGCATTCATCTTCTTCTTCCTCTCCTTTTTGGCCTTCTGCTTCGACCATGCTTTATTTTTAATGAATTTTCTTCTCCCTTCATTTTCTGTTCTCTCTTTTCTTTTTTGCTCCAGAAATTTTTGCCTCTGTTTTTCTCTAATTTTATCTTTAAATGTAATTGTGTCTGTATCAATGTCCACGGGCACAAAGTCTGGGAACTGCTTCCCCCTCAGCTCTGGCATCCTGGGCATCCGCAGCAAGGCAAACCCACGAGCCAGCCCAGCGAAGTCAAGATCTAATAGGTAAGAATCAGAGTCAGCACCGAAAGACACCATGGTCAAGAAGTGGGATTCCTCCTAATGTTAACTCATTAAATGATGTAGTTATTTAATTAAACATTCCTTTCAAGGTGAAAATGGCAGTTCATTTTGCATCTACTCAGAGCCCTATGGAGGAGTACTTCTTTGTTCATTTTTAATTTTTTTAGGATTTCCTCTGAAAGGTTTAGAGAACACTAACCCTAGCGCCACATGTTTCATTAAGACAAAACAACCCTGACGCCCAAAGACTCGGAGAATTAGAAGAAATGATCTTACCAGGCATGGGGGCACATGGCTCTAACCACACCAGCTTTAATCCCAGTGCTTGGGAGGCAGAGGTAAAGAGACGGAGTTCGAGGCCAGCCTGGTCCATAGCAGGAATCAGCCATGGCTACAAAAGACCCTGTCTCAGAAGAAACAAATTATGAAACATGTTAGAGAAGGAGGAGTGCCACTTACCCTTTAACCTGAAGATGAGGCTGCACTCATGCTTTGCGTAGGCCTGGATGTAGGACACGAAGGCTTTCATGCCCTTCTCAAACACCGCTCTGTCGGCCAGGGCCATGGCCCGAAGCTTTGGCAAAAGGTCTACTGTGTTTCTCTGGAGACTCATCTCCTGCAGGGGACACTAAACAGAGACCACCAGCTCATGGTCCCGGCAGTCCCTCAACCCCAGTTCCCCCCATAGTAAACCAAGGACAGCACAGTGCACCAAGAGCCAGGGACTCGAATCCAGTTCAAGCACATTATGTAATCAAAAAGGAGTTTAAGTTTGAAAATGACATTGCACATAACTAGAAAGAGCAGAACAACAATAAGTGGCATTCTCAAGTCATGATGCTGGCCGATGCCTCCCCAACCCAGCCTAGATAAGCCTGCAGCCCCTCTTGGTTTCTGACCACCAGCAACCAAGCCATTGTTCTGCTTACTTTCTGGTTGATGGCCAGGAAGTTGATGTATGCCTCCTCCATGGGTAGCAGGAACACCAAAGCACTGCCACCGTGGCCGATTCGGGCTGTGCGTCCACAGCGATGCACAAAGGCACTAGGGGGACAGAGTGGAGAAATACCCCAGGGGTGGCAGTGAGCACAGCCAGGCTCCAGCCATGCAGCTGTTGCACTACACAGTGCTGTACAGAGCCACCAGCCCTGCAGCTCAGGGCACACTTGACCACCAGCCAGCGAACATAGAAGAGCTGCAAAGAATGCTACAGACAGGACTGTGAGGAGCAGTCTACTGGCTCTGAGCACACCTAAGGTAGGCTACTGAGGTCACACATCAATGTCACAGGAAAAAACTGAGAAGCAATGGAAAGCATAAAATGTGCCCTGGAATGACAGATGTCAGAAAAGCAACTCTTGAATTTAAATTCAACTTTGATTTTAGAGTATGTGAGGAAAACCAGGCATGGTGGCACTTGCCTTTAACCCTAGCACTCCTGAGATAGAGACAGATTGGTCTCTATAGTGAGTTCCAGGACAGCCAGGGCTACACAGAGAACCCTGTCTTGAAAAGCCAAAAATAAAGTATGTGAAGAGTATCTGCTCACTTTGGGGGAGATACGCAGTTTTCTTAAGAGTATTTGTTTTGTTCTTTTCAATATTCGGTAATTTGGACTTCTGCATGAACTTTCAGTCGTAGAGTTTTCTTTTCCTTGCTTGTCCCTCTACACACACACCCTTTTGCAGGCAACTCAGCAACCCAGGCTAATGAGCCCATGATTACCGTCCTAAGCGCAGCTCCCAAATGCAGGGATTACAAGCAAGAGCTACCACATCTAACTGAAAATGACTGATAGAACAACACACCATTATTAACGCATCAAAAGCTACTCGGCCATTTGTCTACTACACAATTTAAGGTTTTGGGGGCTGGGCAGTAATCCAGTTGGCAGAGCGCTTAGATTTAAAAAATTAAGCTAGATGTGGCAGTGCATGCCAGTAACCCAAGCACTCAAGAAGTGAAGGCAAGATGATCAGAAGTTCAAGATCATCTCTGGCTACATGAGACTCTTGTCTCAAAAATAACAACAATAATAATAGTAAGAACACCACCTATGGTTATTATTATATTAAAATGTATTAAAATTTCACTGCACATTCATCTTTCTCCAGGTTGCTGGCTTGCTCAGCTCAATCCCTAAACCAAGGAATAATACCTTACATACCTGGCATTGCTGGGAGGGTCATACTGCAAAACCCAGTTTACTTCAGGGATATCAATTCCCCGGGCCATCACATCAGTGCACACCAAGATCCCACTAGGAGAGAGAAGGCAGCACTGTGAGGAAAGCCATCCCCATTCTGCCACCTGCAGTGCACCGACCTCAGCGACAACAGCACAGGCCCCTGGAGTTTCCACAGAAACAGCTACCTTTTTTAATGTAATATTTTGATTTCTTTTTTCTTCCTCCTACAACCTTCTCAGACTATAAACTGCCAACAAAAGTGGGAAGTGGCAGAGGCTGGGGAGAGATGGCTCAGCAGTTAAGAGTTCATAAGTGTTCTTGCAGATGACTCAGCACCGGTGTCAGGCGGCTCACAACCTCCAGTAACTCCAGTTCTGGGGGATCTGGTGACCTCTTTTGGCCTCCAAGGGCGCCTGCACTCACATGCACACACATACACACATACACAGATAATCAAAAACTAGACAGGCTCGCCATGGAGTGTGTATACACACACACACACACACACGAGAGGAGTGGGAGAGAGCACAAAGATTCTTGCCCTAGCCAGTACAAGGGTTGGAGCCCAGGGCCTCCGAACACTAAGGAAGTATACTACCGACTGCCGGGCCAAACTCGGGCCTTTTTTTACTTTGAAACAAAGGTCCTTTGGTGTCCTCTATAGTCCAGCGTAGCCTTGAACTAGCATTCCTGTCTCAGCCTCCCAGGTGCTGAAGTTACAAACATGCATGCTACATCTGACTTATTTTTTAATTCACACATTTCCACTTAAGAAATAAAACTGTAGAGGCAGCCCTCAAGCAGCCTCTAGAAAACAAGAGCCATCCTCACCCTGTGACCCTGAGAACAACAGGGTGCCACTCTGTAATGGAGCCATACAATGCGTAGGAAAACAAACAGCTATGTTCATCAGGACACCCCAAGTTCCCTCTGTGTAGCCAGAACCCTACAGTGCACAGCAGGTTACATCCCAACAAGGCTATGGGACTGTGTTTGTTCTTGTTTACCCAAGTGCAAGTAATTCCCCAAACTTTTACTGTTCCAGGCCCTGGGAGATTCAGCAGTGAAGAAACATGAGGTTCCTGCCTACAGGCCTGCGACGGAGCAGGGAAGTCCAGTAACTAAGTGACCTCACCTCAGTGTATGGGGTGAGGGCACAAACCAGGCTCCGGGTGCCTTCAAACATGTAGAAACTGGGTATGAGCCAAAGAGGTTGCAGGAGGGCAGAGGGAAGAGGTGAGTGTGGGACCTGGAAGGAGTGGGGTGACTGGCTATCTGCCGCGCTGAGGACTCCGACCCCACGCACCTCTGCAGCTTGCGGAACTCCATGAAGATCTTATTGCGCTTGTACTTCATCTTCCCGTGGATGCACAGGATCTTCACTCTCTTCATCAGTGCCTCCAGGGCCTTGCCATAGTATTCCACACAAGCACAGGTGCTGTGCAGAGAAAGAAAGAGCTGTCACTGGCCACCTGGGTCCTGAAACTGGGAAGGATGCAGAGAGGGCAGAGGCGAGGGCAGGACATTGGGAACCTTCTCGGGATGTCGAGCACAGACTTGCCAGAACAGCCTCTCACTCCACTCTGCATCCAGGCAACCTCTCAAATGCCAGTGAAAACCCTGATGGATCCTACTGTCTAACAATGGCCCAGCAAGCAGGAGCTACTTCCCCAAAGCTGCCATCAGAACAAAAAGGACAGCTCCCACAGAAAACAGTGAAGATTTCACACACAGCACTCTTCCTATGGAGGAACACCATCTCACATTAGCACCGCTAGGAAAGGCTCAGCCAATCGTGCCACTCAACTGAACAGATCCTCTCTCCTAGGAATCTGGGGCTTGGAACCAAGTTAGCCAAGGACAAAAGCAGGCTGCAGCTGGGTCACCAAAAAAAGGCACATCTCTTGCAGACAGCCCATGCACCACTGCCCTGGAGGCTGGTCACTTAATGCCATCAATCTTTAACCTAGGCGCAGCAACCTCTAAAAGTTCCCCTTCCCCCTTATTTAGACATGGTCTGACTATGTAGCTCAGGCTGGACTTGAACTATATAGTCCAGGCTAGCCTCAGACTATTTAGTTTCCTGCCTCAGCCTCTTAAGCACTGGGATTTCAGGCATGAGTTGCCGCACTCACCTTTCCCTTCTGTCCTGAGATGATTCAATATCCTCTTGCTGCACAATCAAGAGGCACACTCAGAAAAAGCCCTGACACACAACAACACTGGCCACCCAACCTCCTCCCAGGACACCAGGCTGCACATGTGCCATCAATGTCAGGGCTCTTTCAGCACCTGAACTGGGCTGAGGCCATTTGCAGGTTATTCACTATCACCATGAGCCACAAGAATATACAGTAAAGTGGTGTTCTACACACCGTGGGTCACAACCAGATCTTAAAGCAATCTGACAGGCTCTGATGTCAACAGAGTGACCACAGCTAGCATGCTAGCAAACTAAAGAGTGTGAGAGAAAACATGAGCACATACCCAACCTAACCTACGAGGATGACAAAAGCCTTTACTATATGTTCATGTACACTTTTTATCTTTTCAGAGAGAATGTTGCTATGAAGCCCAGATTGGGTGAACTTCCTATCTTTCTGCTTAGCCTCCTGAGTGCTGGGATTACAGTAGAAACCAACCCAGGCACCCACTCTGTTTCATTCCACTCTGCACAAACATTTTTGTTCAAAACTGAAAACAGATTAGTTGCAAGGAGACAGGAAAAAGCCAAGCCGCATTGGATGTGTTGGCATACACCTATCATCCCAGCACTGGAGAGGCAGAAACAAGTGGATCTCTGAGTTTGAGACCAGCCTGCTCTACATAGCTAGTTCCAGGCTAGCCAGACTACAGTGAATCCCTGCCTAAAGTAAAACAAACAAACAGAACCCAAGCCTAACCAAAAAAGACACATGTTCCTATCCTGCTTTGTGGCTGAGCAAGCTGCTTCCAACCATCTCTTCTGTCTGCTTCTCAGACCATCAGTCAGCTCAGGCAGAGCAGTCTGAATGAAAGGGAGGGAGGCAAGAGCATTGCTTTCTGCCCTTTCTTGATCTCTTTGCCTCAGAGTAGATGTAACAGGGCCACACATGCAATGGTCATCTGGAAGCTCCCAGATGACTCTCAAGATGAAAGGCAAGGCGGGGACAGCTGCAGAAACTGTAGCAGCACACCACTGTGGCAGCTCACCAAACAGGACAAGGAGGCATATTCACTGGTGCAAACTCTGCCAGACCTCAGCAGAGGGAGCCACCGTCGGGCCCAGTTCCAGACTCACAGTGGAACCCTGAGCATCTCATCTCAGCTAAGGTGTTTTTATGCTTTCAGAACTCTTCAGGTGTTCTACTCATAGCCCATGCAGATCATTAGCAATTAAACAACCCCCCCAGAAATCCAACACCTGCAAACAATACAAAACGCCAAGGCCTGTGCATTCCTTTTTCAACAGTGCACAAAAACAATTATTTTCTATATAACTAAAAATAAACTTCTGCAACAAGAAATGGCAACCCAACACTGCCTAGCCACACAGCAGAGATGGCTGCCCATGGACGTCACTGCAGCGTGAGCCACAGAAGCTGGATTCCAGCCATTGGGCTCACACAGCCTGAGAACCTCCCTGCACACTGTGCTCCCCACCTTTCCAGAAAGACCTGGAGACTACCTGAAGAAGACCAGGTGCTTTTCCTGTTGATGGTTCCGGAGGAAATGGACCAGCTGATTGAATTTCTCATCTGCCTTACATACCTACAGGAGGAAAACGCACATATTTGTAAAAATAAACTAATTCCCATAGTTTCAGCCTTCTCCTCTCTCCCCTTCCCATCAGTCTGCCGGGCTCAGAAATGATTATGTGCTGCTGCTGTTTAAGTCACAAAACTATGGAACTGGAAATCACTGCCATATAATGCAACTGTCCCCAAGACCCAGAAGAAAACCAGTCCTGGGCCAGCTGCAGTACCAGCTCCTCTGGCCCAGGCCTCAGTGGGTCCAAATGAAACCGAGAATACACATTGCCTCAAAGCTTGAATCTGGGGCCAAGTTCAGAAGCGGCCACAGCAAGGCAAGCACAGCTGTCCAGAAATGCGTGTGCGTCATGGCCTGAAGGGCTGCCATGGAGACAGGCTCCATACCCCTAACCAGTCAAGTGCTCCATCCAGGCCCCAGCTGGAAACATTCAGTTTTTGCCAATGTGTTTCCCTGGATTTTAGCAAAACTGATATTGTAGATTATAAATTTGCTTTATGGGGCATGGTAGCTCAGGTCTGTAATCCCAGGACTTCTGAGGGAGACAGAAGTAAGGAGTTCAAGCCCATTCTCAGCTACATAATGAGTTTTAGAAACCAGCCTGTCTAAAAAATATAACAAAATAAATTATAAAATATATAAAGTTTTTTTTTGAGACTTAGACTTCTCTATGCAGCCCTGGCTGGTCTGGAACTTGCCAGACCAGGAAAGCCTCCAACTCACAGAAAGCAGCGTGCCTCTGCCTTCTGAGTTCTACGAATAAGTTATGAATCACCATACCTGGATAGTAAGTTAACCTTTTCTTTTAAGTTCTTCTTATGGGCTAGAAAGATGGCTCAGTAGTTAAGAGCACTGACTGCTCTTCCAGAGGACCCAGGCTCAATTCTCAGCACCCACATGACAGCTACCAACCATCTGTAACTACAGGTTCCAGAGGATCGGATACCCTCATCTGATCTCTGTGGGCACCAGGCGTACACACAATACACACACACTTTTAAGAAAAAATTCTTGTCATGTACTTGGACATTGTTAAATAATCAATCATCTAAATACTAAAACAGTGGCCATCATGGTATCTACAATGTTTACTGGCCCTTCACATCCAGAACAAGTATGTGGTAAGTTACCTTAATTCACTATCTAACGGCCCTATGCCATGGGTGCCACGGCAGCCCCATTAGAGACACTGAGTCTGAGAGACAAAGCTGAGACCCACCTCAGAGTCCTGCCCTGGCTCCTGCTCTGCACCAAGTGCTGTGCCCTGCCTCTCCTGGGAAGACCAGCCTCCCGCCTTCCCCAGCCCAGCCTAAGGGCAAACCAACCCTCATCTCCAGGGAACCTAATATCAGCATCCTTCAGGCAGTTGTCTGACAGACGCCTCATCCTCTGAGCACTATGGGAACCCTCTGGTTTCCAGACCAGCCTCATCTCTGTGAACAGTGGAGGCTGAGATATCCCTCTGGAACTAAAGAAAAGACCCACCGAGGTTGCAGGTCCAGTGTGCCTGAAAGCAATTCCAGTGTCCAGAGGCTTCCCCCAGTTCCTAATGACAATGCCTTCATGGTGCCACACTATGATACACCCCGGGAATGGAAGACAACAGAACCTCACACCCTAAAGCAGCAAAGCCTATTCCTCTCCTTAGAGGGAAAGCACAGAAGGGCATCTAGGACTTCCAGCCACAAAGCTACCAGGGTTGAGATTCAGGTTAGACATGGGACAGTGGGCTGTGGAGCAGAGCAGGAAGCAGGCATGGTCCTAGGATCTGCCATGTCTCACATGCACACCGAGCTCTGCCTCTGAGACACAGCCGACGTTGCCAGCACTGTAACTATGGGCTGCACTGTGCTGTCCCCTGCACACCTAAGCGAATATGATCAAATGTGTGATCACTCAGGACACGAGCTCCAGGGGCACTGGGCTTAACACACATTCATTTGTTAACAAATTCGTTTGGGCCAGCAAGATGGCTGAGCAGATAAAGGTGTGCCATCAAGCCTGGCAACCACAGACATACAAATAATACAATTAAATTTTAAAAAATTCATTTATTCTGGGCATGGTGGTGTAGGTCTTTAATACTAGACTTTAATACAGAGGCAGGAGTTCTATAAGCCTGAGGCCAGCCTAGTCAGCCAACACAGAGAGTTCCAGGATAGCCAGAGCTACATAATAGAGAGACCCTTTCTCAAATCACCAAAAAATAAATAACAATACATTTATGCTTCCATTAACTTAGCATTCATTTAGTAAGCAGAATCACTTGTCGTCTGGATGCTTGTCCTAGCTGTCCCTGAATGCATTGTAAATGGGCCGAGAGGAAACATCTGTACGTTCACCTTCCTAGTGAGTCTTAAGTGCACCCCCAGCTCCCACCAGCATCACTGACCAGCGGAACAAAGTGGCAGGCCCAGCGCTCACCATGTAGTAGTTCTCCAGGCGAGATGGTGTCTTCTGGGTGCAGCTGGCTGCCACACCCTTCTCCTTCACAGAGATTCGGACAGGGTTCCGGAGGCCTGCTCGCACCAAGTTCTCCACTTCTTGTGTCTGTGTGGCTGAGAAAAGGCCTGTTCTCCTCTGCTTTGGCAAAAACTCCAGGATTGTGTTTATGCTGGAAACAGAGTGCACACACACATATACACACAAATTAAGAAGAGCAGAGGAGCTGGGTGCAGAGGGAGGGAGGCCAGAGGACTCCAGAGGTCAAAGCCAACCTAGGCTACATAGTGAAGTTCTAGAATAGCCTGTGTTACAGAGACAGATCCTGCACAAAACAAATCAAATATTAAAAGACCAGAAAGGCTAAGGATATCACTCAGACAGAGATGGCCACACACATGGAGGCCCCTGGCCTTGGTAGCTCCTAGGAAAAAAGACAGTGAGAGAAGCCATCAAGATATTTAAGGATCACACCACTGGGAGATAAAAGCAATATAATTCCTGTTCCCCCTTTACCCCTTCAAGGTCTGTCCAATGTAAGTGTATAATAATCCACACAAACTACATGACTAGCTACACAAGTGAATCATACCCAAAAACCTGTGTACTACACAACACGAACAAATTAGAGAAACCATGAAGGAAAACATACTTTCAGAAAATCAGAGACCAAAAAACTGGAACTAGCTAGGCATACTGGCCCGTGTCTGTACTCTTAACATGCAGTAGTCAGAGGCAGGGGATCCAGAGTTCAAAGGCAGCCAAGGCTATAGGATGAGACTATCTCAAACTGTAACATAAATACACGGGTTCATTTTTTAAAATCAAAGAACTGTGACAGAACCTGAAGGGTCGAGCTAACTGAGGTTTGAAGCGCTAACGCCAATGGTAACTGAGCTGCGAGGCAGAGGTCCCCTGCCCTCTCCTACCAGCTCCACCCACCTCCAGGGAAGTCTGCTTTCTAGTACCTTGCCTCAAAGCCCATGTCAAGAAGTCTGTCTGCCTCATCCAGCACCAAAACGTCCAAGCTCCTCACACAGCTGGCCAGGTCCAGACCCTCAGCCTTCCTCCGGAACATGTCTTCCAGGCGGCCTGGGGTTGCCACAATGATGTTCCCACTGTGGAAAGAAAGTTCCCACTTACCATACGCTCTGGATCTCAGAAGCATGGATAAGTTACCAAAATACCAAGTCCCCATCCTGCAAAGCCATCTAAATCGCAGGAAGAATGATAACTACAGGGTAGAAACAGCAAGGGCTGGAAGAGAGAACGATTGGGTTACCAGGATTCTGGCAGAGTGGGCAAGTTCCAGCCCACAGGCCACACTGCACCTGTGTTAGTGAGCACGTTGCTGGCACCCAGACACACCCTCTATTCCCATTGTATACTATTCTGCCATCTCTCTCTATCTCTAGCAACAGAAAAATTGCAAGAGAGGCCACATGGCCCACACAACGCAGGCCAAGCTCTGACCAAAGAAATGCACCACACCAGGAAACACAACTGGGAATAGCACTTGTCTGGTATTCATGAGACCCAAGGTTCAAATCCCAGCAACAAGAAATAGAAAAGGAGGGAGAGACAGGGGAGAAGGGGAGGGACAGGAAGGGAGAAGAGAGGAGGGGAGAAGAGGAGAGGGAGCTAGACCACAGGCTGAGGGCCAGATGTGGCCCTGCAGACTGGCTGCCTATAACATGTATTTGCACAATGTAGAACTACAATCAAGAGTTTAAAAATCTGAAGACACACACTTTTGGAAATCCACCCTCTAAAATATTCACAAGCTGGCAACAAGGAGCCCAGGTTTGCCAGGCAGTCCTCCATGACAGGTTAGTACTAGGGGCAGCAGGTGTTTACACGCAGGTTGTTTACACACCTGCCCTGACTCCCAAGGCAATCTGAATCTATGAAGTGTTCACGGGGCCAAGGGAGTCAGGCAGTGGGCTTGGAGAAAATGCCTGGGAGTCCCCATGGGCACTATCTATGAGCCTAAGTTCCTGCATAGATACTCTCAGTTCAGTGCCAAGAGCACATGGACAGGAACAGGAACTCGCAGGCTCACTCACCCTTGCTGCTTGAACCTCTCCACATCTTCTCCAGGGTTCCGGCCTCCGATCCACAATATCTGGCTAAAACAAGAAATGGGACTTGAGAGCAAATCAGACAACAACTGAGGCCAAAAGGGATTCCCTGCACCCATCACCACAGGTGCCATCTCTAGGGCCCTCACCCAATCACCTGAACTGTGGGAAGTGCTTCGTGAAGTGTGACAGGACCTCATCAATCTGAATGGCCAGCTCCCGAGTGGGGGTGATGACGATGGCTCCTACCTGCCCACATGGGAGGGGAAGCCACAGGGTCAGCAGTACATGGGACCCAGGGTAGATGACATTAACCCTGCACCCTCCATCCTCAGACAGTTTCTGGAATTTTTTCAACAGTCTCAGGGAACAATATGTACCAACACATGAAGGGCTTTGAAGGGCAGCTCAGATGTAGAGTGCTTGCCTACCATAAACAAGGTTCAGCATCACAAAATAAGAAAATAATCAACATAGGGCTGCAGAGATGGCTCAGTGGCCACTCTTCCAAAGGACCCAGGTTCAATTCCCAGCACCCACAGGGCAGTCACAACCATCTGTAACTCCAGTTCCGGGGTGTCTAACAGCCTCTTCTGGACTCCAGGGGCACAAAGCACGCATGTGATGCACAGACACGTATGTAGGCAAAACACCCATACACATAAAAATAAGTAAAATGATATACATTTTTTTAAAATCAAGAAACGACTGAGTGACAATGAAAGCCTGATGCCATGGTGCACCGTGAGCCCACGGCCAGCGGCACTGCAGCCCAGCCTGAAGGAAGTGCCATCTGACATGGACTTTCTCTGCATGTCATACTGTGTGCTCAGGGACACCAGACAGCACTTGGGCACTGTACCAGGGGCATTTGTTTGTTTGTTTGAGCCAGGATCTGAATGAGATATCCTCCACAATCTCAGGCATCTGAACTCTTGGTCCCCTGTTGGTGTGGCTGTTTAGGTAAGCATAGGAGGAGTGGCCTTGCTGGAGAAAGTCACTGGAGGTGAGACTCTTACCATTACCAATTTGATCTCTGCTTCCATTCAAGGTTTGAAATGAGCTCTGAGCTTGCTGCTCAGGTCCCCATGCCCTCCTGCTGCCAGACTTCCCCACTGTGCTTATTATCATGGACTCTTACCCTCCAGAACTGTAAGGCCAAATAAACCTTCCTTCTTTAAGTTGCCTTGTTCATGGTGTTCTATCACAGCAATAGGAAAGCAATTAATACACTGTATAGCCCTAGCTAGCCTGGTTCCAGTTCCCTCTGCCCCTGTATTTCTCACAATTCTTAGAGCTGGCTTCACACAGAGATTCAGCAGCCTCTGCCTCCCAAGGCTGGGATTAAAAACGTCCAACACTATGCCCACCCAATGCTTTTGTTTTGAGAGAGGGTTTCCCTGTATTAACAACCCTGGCTATCCTAGAAATCACTATGTAGTCCAGGCTGGCCTTGAACTAACAGAGATCCACCTGCCTCTGCCTCCCAAGTGCTGGGATTAAAGGCATGCAACACCATGCCCAGCTAGGAGGCTTTTTTTCAAAGTTTTATTTACTTTTATTTATGTGCACGAGTGTTTTGTCTGCATGCATGGGCATACATCCTGTGCCACCCATGCCAGAAGAGGGCACCAGATCCCCTACAACTAGAACTACAGAGGGTTGTAAGCCCCGGTGCAGATTCTGAGAACCAAATCCAAGTCTTCTGCAAGAGTAACAAGTGCTCTTACTCCCTGAGCCATGTCTTCAGCTCCCCACTGAGGGCATTTTAAATAACAAAGTCATCAACAAAAGGCACAAAAATAATAAGGGATTGGGGATTTAGTCAGTGGTAGAACATTTGCCTAGTAAGTACAAGGTCCTGACATGGGTCCTCAGCTAAGAGGGGCAGGGCACAACAAAAAATGTGAGACATTAAATAGATCACAGGGATACCTGCCTAGAGTACAAAAGGTAAAATGGCATTTCTACCCATATCCACAGGTGACTGAGAAAGTACCCCAGCATCGTGAGAGCAAGCCAGTACTGTGAGAGAGTACCCCAGCTTCAACTCTGGTTTAGTAAGCAGGCAAATTCAAAACAGACTCCTCAGATACCAAACACGGCTCAACTAAAGTTTATCCAGCTTCTTGCCCAGGCCTGACCCGCCCCTTGCCTCTGCGACAATCAGTCAACCCTCCTCACCTGGCTCTTCTTTAACTTCTCCTCCCTTCTCAGAAGAATCTCCAGAATGGGGATGACAAAAGCCAATGTTTTTCCACTACCTGTGACCTGCAGAGGGACAAAACTTTAGATGTACTTCCCAATTGGCTAGGAGACAGGGACAGACTGTACCGCATGAGATACTCACAGCTTCTGCAGCGACATCTTTGTTCTTCATGAACAGAGGGATGGTGGCAGACTGCAGGGAGAGATTACAAAGGGCGGGTTAACTAATACTACAACCACACAGCAGAGACCTGAGTCCTAGGAACACTGCGGGTCACTAAGGTCACAAGGGACCCCACCCCAAAGAGATCCTGAGTAAACAAGTCATCACAGAAGGTTCAATTAAATGTGACAAGCTGTAACCAGGTGTGGTGACACATGCCTTTAATCCTAGCACAAGAGGCAGGGGCAGGCAGATCTCTGTGAGTTCAAGGTCAGCCAGGGCCACATAAAATACAACAACAACAATAGCAAAAAAAAAAAAAAATACATTGTGAGCTCTGTATAAAAACAAAGTGTGGCCCAACAGTGGTAGCACATGACTTTAATCCCAGCACTCAGGAGGCAGAGGTGAGCAGATCTCATTGAGTGAGTTTGAGGCCAGCCTGGTCTATAGAGTTCCAGGACAGTCAGAGTTACAACCAAAAAAACCCTGTTTCAAAAGAAAAAAAAAAAGTGTGGCCAAGAGTCCTGGATTCAAGTCCCGACCTTCTCATTGTTCCTTCCTGGACTGAGAAGGGACTAGAAGCATTGGCCTTTTTACAATTTATTTTTATTTATTTATGTGTATGTGTCTCCTTGTTTTTATGTAAACTATATGCCTGAAGGTATGCAGGAAAGCAAGAAGAGTGTTGGATCTCCTGGACCTGGATCACCACCTGGAGTGGTGGTGGTGAGCCATACAGTGTGTGCTGAGAATTCAACCCTGGACCTCTGCAAGAGCAGCAAGTGCTCTCAACCATAGAACCATCGCCCCAGCCTCTGGAAGCACTGGGATAACCACCAGCCCCAAGACATTTGTACTGGGATTTCTCTCTGTGGCAATTACCTTTCCGCAGTCACTCCAAAGTCAGCCCCTTCCCGATCATTCAGGTCTCAGAATAATGACATCTCCCTCAGAGGCCTCCTCCTTCACAGACCACACCAGTCATAACACTCATCACGAGTAAATTATCTCGTTCCTATGGTTCTTTCTCTAACACTTACTTGCTCTAGAAAATAAGGCTCAGGAGTAGATGGTAAGACTGCCGAGTTCCCAGAGCCTAGATGCGCCCTGATACATGCAATGGCCTTAAATAATGGATTGAGGTGTTTGTTTGTTTGCTTGCTTTTTGATATATTGGGCCAGGGAGATTTTCTTTCCTCACATAATACCAACATGTAACATTCACCGGGCGCCACCTGGCCCTATTTAATCCCCACAGCGCTAGGAGGAAGATGATTGTCATCATTTCTCAGAAGGAACGGACATAGACTGAGCTACTGTCCGCAGTCTCAGCTAGAGGAGAGAACAGGCACGAAGCACTGAGACCCCGTTTTCCCGGCCTGATACCTGCACCGGCGTCATGTACGGGAAGCCCAACTCGCGCAGCGCGCACAGCACCCGAGGATGCAGCGGCACCTGCAGCGACTCCCATGCCCCCTCCGTCACGTGTTCCATGCCGATTTGCCTGGTCTCCACAGTTGCAGCCGTCCGGAACGCTGACAGGGAACCGCCAGAAAGCACTTCCGCTTCCGACTAGTCCGTCGCTCGGCGGAAAACCGAGCCCAAGCTATGACGTTCCGGAAGGCGGGCCGGAGGCGCGTGGAAGCGCAGCATCTAGGCCGTAGTGAGGGCGGAAGGGTGATGGGAGTGGCGGGGAAGAGCCTCGCCCTCGTCCCCAAGAAACACAAGCAGCAAAGGATGCTGGGGATGCGCTGCCGGTGCGCATACAAGGTGCATGACTCTCAGGAAGCCGCGGCCAAGCAAGGGCGCCAGACAAGAACCATTCCCAGTCATTTGGCCAGCCTGGTCTTGGAGCGAGCTGAGACGCTCACCTGGTGACGTGCTCACGGCTCACGGCTTTCTCCCCGACGCCCTTCAGCCTCCTGAGAAGTCACTTAGTGACCACTCCCTGGTCAGCAGAACTCCTGCTTACTTTCCCCCAGTACGGACTTTCAGCGTGTGCATTGGTAGTACTTGGTAACTGGTCATTCCCTGGCTTATCACAGAGCATCTGCTCTGCGTCTGGAAGGATCCTCCAAAGGACAGTTGGCTCTGGCTCCTTCACCTTTCTTCTCTTCGTCCATCTCCCTCCAGTCTATTTCCCACATCCATAAAATACGTGGTCACATAATTCACCTTCCTTCCTTCACCCACAAAGGCCTTCTTAAGACATTTAACACTGACCCAAAGAAACCAAAGGCTAAAACGGTTAACTTCTTTTTTTTTTTTTGTCTTTTGAGACAGGATCTGTGTAGCCATAGCTGCTTGCAACTCACTATGTAGACTGGGCTGGCCTCAAATTCAGATCTACCTGCCTCCGCCTTCCAAGTGCTTAATTAAAGGTATGGGCCACCACACCTGGCTTCAAAAGGCGTTCTAATTTACTACCCTTGTTTACAGAAATAAAAAATGACATAGCACAGCCGTTCATAAACATGAGCATAGCTCATTTAAAGAAACAGAAAATTTGATTTAACAAAAATTCTAAATTAATCAGCATTAATATTAACCACAGAATACTGACTGTTTTTAAAAAGAATTGTTTATTTACTGAACCTGGGGCATATTAGATACACAACCAATTTTAAATTTACATCTTTTAATTCAATTCTGAAGTGTTTCACACACACACAAAAAGAATTGGCATGCAACAGCTGCCCTAAGGTGAAAGAGTCACCTTACCAACAAACTGTTGCAAGGATTTTCATCCAAGGTTGGAAAATTATTTGTCCTGAACATGAAAACCTGTAACAAATTTAAATTAATTTTATAAAACTTGTTACTTGTAGTTTTCCCCTTACAAGATCCAAAAAGGAAAATAAAATATCCAGGTAACTAACAGACATCAGTCACCACATAATCCTGGATTGCCCACACCCAAAGCAGAGCGCCTTTCATTAAACCCATCATCTGTCTCTTCATTTTATATAAACAAAACTGACGTGTGCCAAAAGAGAAAGGCTCCAGAGGACAAACAAAACCCTATTGCAGACACCAACGACCAGGGCCCACTGCCACCGACTAAAAAGACAACAGTGGCTGCCAGTCACTGCAAGCAATACAAGAGGCTTAACCCTTCGGCATGAGAAATGCAGGCTTCCCCTTGAGTGGATTTTCTCTTCCTAAGTGCCAACAATGGATGCTATGCAGCACAGAAAAGACAGCAGTCTGCTCCAACACCTGGAAAACTAGCTTCAACAGACTTCTGACAGTTATCAGCTGCTTGTGTCAATTCAAATAGAGGTGATTCAGTTCTAAGGTAGAATATAAAACTTTAGGGAAAAAGTGTTGGGATGAGTCTTTAGTTTAAAGCAAACCCAAGAGGAAGTATGAGTGCCCACCCTTGTATCATACCCCCAGTCAGGTCGCTCTGCCCTGAGGCTGGACCAGAAGGGTCATGATTCAGATTGCTGTTGCTATAATGACTCAACAAAACGAACCTCTGATGATGAACCACAGATGAGGGACTCCCTGATGCAGTCAGTTAGCAAAGGACTGTCAGGCTGTGGGCTACATCCTGAACAAACTGCATTTATTATGAAAACTGAAGGTGAGAGCATAATAAAGACCACAGTCCCATACATCATTAACAGCCTCTGAACTCTAGGGAGGACCTGTATAATAGGGCAGATTTCAAGTAAGAATTATAGGCCAATCAAATGTCAAAATTTCACTCTAAGTTTCTAGAACAGGTTTTCCCCAACACCTATAAATCACAAAGAAACATAAGTCATGAACGCTCAAAAAATAAAAATGTACAAACTAATGACATTATTATGACCAAGGTGTTTGGTAAACAAGTGAATTGTGAATTTGGGATCAACAGGAAAAGGCCTTTTAAACAACCCTCCGGACTTCAAAAAATCTCTTCAGGTAGTAGATCTGTCCCAATGTCATGGCAACTAGAACAAGAGCTTCGAAGAAGGACCAAAGGACCACTCTGCTGTTTGTGTTGTCATTGACTGTGGAGGCAAACAGACAAAGTTTAGCAACACTGCAGAGCAGCACAGGGTCTCATCATCTCTACATAAACACACCACCACGTAGAGCTGGATAAACATGAGCACCCACCTAGATTGAGATTCATAACTTTAAATAAATAAATACATAAAAAATAAGGAAAAAAATATACAAGTACAAGCCAGCTTGGGCTAAACAGGGAGCTCTGGGCCACCCAGGTTACGGAGTTAGACATTGTCTCAAGTGCAAATTTAAAAAAAAAAAAAAGATTCATCACAGATAACTAACTGCAGCCAACCCCTATGTGCTCATCTTAGAGTGAGAAGAACAGTAGCTGGGCATAGTGATCCATGCCATTAGCACTCAGGAAGCAGATACAGATGAATTTCTGAGAGGTTGTCAATGCAATGGTCTACACATCAAGTTCTAAGCCAGATAAGACTACATAATGAGATTCTATCTTTAAAAAAAAAAAAAAGGAACAATGACTTATCCAAGGTCACACATTAGGGTTAAAACTCAGTACAACCTCTCACCCTAAGCTTTTAGAAACTTACAGGAAAGAACGGGAAAGACTGCTCAGCAGTTAACATATATTGCTCTTACAGAGGACTCAATCAAATTTGATTCCTGGCACCCAAGTCAGAGGGCTCACAACTGCCTGTAACTCTAGCTGCGAAAGATCTGACACCCTTTTCTGGCCTCTGTGGGCAATGCACTCACATGCACCTACCCACACTCAGATATACATAGCAGAAGGGGAGAATCATCTCAGTTACCCTCTGACCTCCACACTCATGCCGTGGCCTGAGCAAGCCCACACACAATACTGAACACCTGTTGTCCTTGGCATTGGTTCTCAACAGTAGAGTTCTTCAGCTATGTGGACCAAAGCTGTCAGTTACTAGCAGACAGGACCAACTAATTTTAGCACTGACCCCACCTGCAAGCTAGTATTCTGACGTTAAGGGGAGCTGTCGCTAAGTTGTGCATACTTGCTCTGTTCACTTTATCCACTGTATGTACAATTACTTGTCAGTCGCATTACCTTTGTAGCTACTGAGTGGCTTCTGACTGCTCTGAAAATGGCCAAACATTGAAAATAGTTACAGTGAACAATTTATTATTCAGCTTAGTAAGTGACAGCTATTTTTGGTGTATACCGTTTATAAAAGAACTAGATTTGTAATAATTAATGGGCCATCAGTCACTCAATGAGTGAAAAACTAACATTCTTCTAAAATAATAGCTAAGCTAACCAAAAGAACTCCATGACATGAAAGTCACTTCTGCTGCAGACCTAGTAACCAATTTCTCACAAAATTGTAAATGACTATCACTTTAAGATTATGTCTGAAAAGGGAATGGTTGCATGAATACTTCAAAATATTTACTATAAAAAGAAGTTTCAAATACCTTCAAAAAGGGACTGGAGAGATGATGCAGTGGTTAAGAGAGCTTAACCAAACCCGTTTGGTTTTTCAACAACCACATAGGTAGGTTCACAACCACCTTTAAACTGGCTCCAAGAGATCTGATGCCCTCTTCTGGCCTCCAAGGGCAACAGCACATGGGAGGCATATACTCAATCAATCACACAGACACATATCATAAATAATCTTTTTTTTTTTTTTTTTTTTTTTTTTTTTTTTTTTTTTTTTTTAAGGGAGGAAGCTAGAGAAATGGCTCAGTGGTTAGGACCACAAGCTCCTCTTGCAGAGGATTTGAGTTAAGCTTCCAGCCCCACACAGTAGTTAACAGCCAATTGTAATTCTGGTTCCAGGGGATCTGATGCTTTCTAGTCTCCATAAGCACTAGACGCTCATGTGGTGCAATGCATGAAGGCAAAAGCAAATTCAATACACATGCAAAAAAAAATTTTTTAAAGGCCTGAAAAAAATGTTCCTTTTTTCGTTTGTTTGGTTTTCAGTTTTGTTTTTTTTGAGACAGGGTTTCCCTGTGGCTGTCCTGGAATTCGCTTTGTAGACCAGGCTGGCTTCAAAATCAGAGGTTCACCTGCCTCTGCCTCCTGAGTGCTGGGATTAAAGGCAAAATGTGTTTCTTAACATGACAGCAGCCTTACTTACTTAGGCAGAATTTCTGTTTCTGGGGTTAATGGAAGGAGAGGCTAAAAGAAAATGATGGGTTTTTTGTTTGGTTTTTTTTTTTCTTTTCTTTTTTTCTTTTTTCTTTTTATTTTTTGAATCAGGGTCTTATGTAGCCTGGGCTGACCTTGAATTCCTGAACCTCTTGCTTCTGCCTCCCAAATACAGGGATTACAGGTATGATCCATACCAGGCTTAATACATAAATGTTAACAGTGAATGTTGTGAGGTGGTAAGTGACTGGTTTCTATTTCTTTCTTTATACTTTTCTGACACACACCAAAGTTTTTTTGTTTGATGTTTTGAAACGAGATCTCGTATAACACACATAATAAGGCAAGCACATCATAAACTGGGCATTGTGGAGCACACAGTAATCCAAGCTCTTGGTAAGTGGAAGGCAAGAGGCTCAGAAATTCAAGGCCAACATGAGTTACACCTTGATTTCAAGGCCACTTAGAACAAACAAGATTCTATCTCAAAAAAAATGTATACATACGTGTGTGTGTGTGTGTGTGTGTGTGTGTGTGTGTAATATTACTTGCTTCAAAGTCTCATTTCTGTGAAAACAAATGTTTATTATTTTATTTTATTGGAGACAGAGTCTTTATATGTGTAGTCCAGAGTAGCCTCAAACTAGTTATATGGCTGAAAACACCCTTAAACTCATGGTCTTTCCACTTCTACTTTCCAGGTGCTGTAATTACAAGCATAACCCATGATGCCCAGAATCTCCTTTCACTTATTTAACAAAATTAAAAAAAAAAAAAAAATGTGTCTTTGTGGAGGCTGAAGCAATGGCAAGGCAGTTAGGAGCAACTGCAGCTTTTCTAGAGGAACCAAGTTAGGTCTCCAGCATCCACATCAGGTAACTCCAGCTCCAGGGGATCTGATGAGCACGTGCGCGCGCGCGCGCGCGCACACACACACACACACACATACATGTATACATAATTTAAAAAATAAATTAAAGATTTCTAAAAATTTGTGCATGACAGAGGAATCAAGTCACAGGAAACTGTGTATACAGAACACCATCTTCACGACAACTCATACATTACCTGAGCTAGAGGGACAGTAACAGTTCAATATTATTACAACATGAGCAAACCAAAGGCTTCCTTCTTGTTCGTTGCTTTCATTTATTTGTGATTTTAGGCAGAATCTCACTAGACAGCCTTCTCTAGCCTGAAACTCTGTCTGCCTCTTCCTCCCAAATACTCAGAGTAAAGGAAGTATGCTACCAAGCCCCACTCACATTCATTTCTGAGGAGCAGATAGTATAAGACACATGAACAATAACACTATGAGGAGCGTTTGATTTGCAAAACTGAGTGTCTAAGAAACTTCATTCTGTAATCACAATAGGGTACAAACATGGTGAACAGAAAAATCTATCATCAGAAACATCCTGAAAACACACTTAAATCCCAATGCTATGTAATAATTATTACATTTTTGTATGTATTGTGTCTGTATATATGTCAGTGTATTTGTATGTTAGAGAGAGAGATGAGAAAGAGATATCACTCTTGGTGGCAAGAACCTTACCCACAGAGCCACTCCCCAGCCTTCCAATCACTGGATGAGGCCTTCCCTGACAGAAGTAAGGCCAACCCTCTGCATATGACAGAGTGCTGATACAAAGGTTTCTGGCATGTGACTTTAAAGTAATTTAATCTGCGTTTAAATTTTACAGCATTTTCTGGTTTAAGAAAACTATTAGCTTATTCTTTAGTTGATCATAAAAAAATTTTTTAACCTATTGTTATTGTGAGTATGTGCATGTATGTAGAAGTCAGAGGACAAACTGCATGAATCCTTCCATCTGTGTCCCAACTCAGGTCATCAGACTTGGTAGCAAGAGTCGTCACCCACTGAGCTATTTTGACTGCCCTAATTACAGACTTTAAAAGGAAAGGAAAAAAAAAAAAACTTGTTGGGCTAGAGAAATGACTTATTAGTTAATACCATTTACTGTTCTTGCAGAGGATCAGGTTAAAAGTTTCTAGCACCCACATGGCTGTTCACAACCACCCTTCTGGACTCTGTGGGTACTGCACACACATGGTGCATTGACATACACACAGGCAAAACACTCATACATATACAATAAAAATAAATAAATCTTTAAAAAAAAATCTCAAAAGCTTATGCTAGCCAGGCATGGTGACACACACCTTTAATCCTAGCACCCAGGAGCCAGAGGCAAGTGGCTCTTGAGTTTGAGGCCAGTTTGATCTATATAGTAGCTCCAGGATAGCCAGGGTTAGAGAGAGATTTTGTCTTAAAAAACAAAAAACAAACAAACAAAAACACCACACACACACACATTTCTGGTATAGAATGATGTATCAGCAATAAAGCAGCTTAATACAAGGTTCTATAAACATGTGTCTCACAGACCACCCTTCAGTAAAACTTCTCTAAAGTCAAGTCTTGCAAACAAGGGAACACACCATTACCAGGAGACACTGTTACAAGTTGTGTCAATACTTACTGGCTCTGTGTATTCGCTCCCGGACTTCCATGTACTCCTGTTCGTGCTTTACAGCTGTCATTGCCACTGCAAGCTCATTAATCATTTCTTCTAGCTTGTTCTGGTGAGCTATGGAGGATTGGGAGACAGACCAATGCACATTTAGTCATCTTTTTCTGAGAAATACTTGTTAAATAAAATATTCCTCAGAGGGCACACAAAAGCAGCTAGTTGTAGAAACAGCTCAAGCCAACTATTCGAACCACTAAGGACAATTCAGTCCTTGTGAGCTGTTCCTGTGGTTTTGCTGATGTTGAGATGGTGTCTCATATAACCAAGCCTGGCTTCAAGCTCTCAAGATCCCCAAGGCCAGATTTCAACTCTAAACACTCCACCCTCCACCTCGTAAGTGACTGTTGCATGTATGTACCTCCACATCTGGCTTTCAGAGCTTTTTGTTTTTGAGACAGGGTCTCACTAGGTCAACCTGTTTGGGCTTGAACTCACAAAAATCTGCCTGCCTCTGCCTCTCCTCCTGAGTACTGGGGCTCAAGGTGTGTGCCACTAGCCTTCCAGAGCATTTGTAAAAATCTATTCCCAGCAGAGGACCCACTCTATTTCAGAGTAGGGAACAGACTATACAATGTTTACTAAATAGAGAACAATTATCCCTAAGAATTCCTTCCAGTTCACTAATGACAAAAAGAAGAGCAGCACAGAGTAAATATACATAAAACCTAAATGCAGAGGAGACTGAGAATGGGATACAGTTAGCAGAGAGCTTGCCTAGCTCAAAGAAGGCCCTGGTTCCAATCCCAATACCACATAAACTAGGTATGGTGGCACACACCTAGAATCATAGCACTCAGGAAAGTTGGAGGACCGGAGTTTCTTTATCTGTTGTTGAGACAAGGTCTTACTATTTTCTCTGGCTATCCTAGAACTAACTATGTAGATCTGCCTGCCTCTGCTTCCCATGCGCTGGGATTAAAGGCATGGGCCACCACATCCAGCTAAGAGGACAATAATTTCAAAGTCATCCTCTACCATACAGTCTGAACTATCTGAGACTCACTCAAAAACAAACAAAATGAAAAAAAAAAAACAAAAAAACCCTAAATATACAAATAACAGGTTGGTTTTTTTTTAATTAATATGGAAATCTATTTTAAGAATCACAGAACTAGCTGAGTAGTAGTGGTGCACACCTTTAATCCCAGCACCAGCACTAGGGAGGTAAAGGCAGGTGGATCTTTGTGAGTTTGAGGCCTGGTCTACAGAGCTAGTTACAGGACAGCCAGGGCTACACACACACAAAAAAAACCTCTGTCTCAAGTTAAAAAAAAAAAAAAAAGGAATCACAGAACTCTGATGTTAATTTTGCACCAAAACACGCTTTTAACTGTACAAAGCTGAGCATAAAACTTAACACTCAGGAAGAAACAAATCAGTCACATACCTCTCCCTGAGAGTCCTAACCACGAAATGCAGCAGCATGCATGAGTAAAGACAAGCCTGAGTGGCAAGGCTTATCGATCACGGACATTTATTTCAGTGTATGTATGGGGCGATGGAGATCATGTGAGTTCTGGGGATCAAACTCAGGTCCTCAGATTTGGAAGCAAGTGCGCTGGCCCACAGAAACATCTCGTCTACCACTCCTCTAGTCAGGCTGTTCTGCTAGGAGTAATGGCACTGTTTTCCTTTTTCCCTGCTGTCCTAGAACTGGATCTGTAGAATGCACCTAGCTGAAGTGGCACTTTTAATCCAAGCACACAGGAGGCTGAGGCAGGTCATTTCTGTGAGTCTGAGGCTAGCCTCATTTACCAGTGAACTCTGGGCCAGCCAGAACTGTGCATGAAACCCTGAGGGCAGGGACTGTCCTGAAGAATATGTTCCCAAGCAATAGTACACTCTAACTAAGGAACAGGCAGGAAACAAGCAGTGCAATGAGAGAAGACAGTTGTCTCACCCTAGCCCAGGATCCAGCCTCAGCTGAGACTCCATTTATTCTAGGTAATTCCCAGTTTTTCAAGCCACAGACCTCTGTGCTGAAAGGAGTTGAGCCAGAATGACATATACCACCCCTCAGAGCCTCACCCTCTAAGCCCATGCACTATGTCAAACCTTTCAGGTAGAGTTTCATAGGAGTGGCACTTTGCCAAACATCTCAAAAGGCAAAAACTGACCCACTTGGAAACCACTGCTTTAGAGAAGGCTCAACCTAACAGCTGCCATCAACAAGCAAAAGCAAGAATCTCAGGTAAAGAATTAACCAGAAGTTCACAATCTACATTCATCTAGATGGAAATGGGACCATTTTTCAGAGTATGAACAAATACCAAGTCCTTCAAATTTCTAAATTCTCTCTCACTGAGAATTAGACAAGTCAGCACCGTAAGTGGCCCTGAAAAACTAAGCACAGGAATGAAATAAAATTGTTAAATTTACAGACTTCAAGACCATATGAAACCTCACCTTCACTGTGTTAGTACTAAATGCTCAGTATCTAGATATGTACGCCACAAGCAAATAGTGGAGAATATGGTGAACAGCTGCCAACTTCCACAAAGTCTATCTTGGCAAAGAGGAAAAAAAAGTACTGCTGCTGCTGCTGGAAAGCAGTAGTTTCTCCAGAACCAACTGGCACAGACCTGCAGTCCCAGCTATCTGGGAGACCTGAGGCAAAAAGACCACAACTCAAGCCCAGAGGGCAATTTTGTGAGGTCCTATCTCAAAATTAAAAACAAAACAAAGAAACAAACAAACAAAAAAAAGAACAAACACAAAAAAGGCTGGGATATAGCTCAGTGATAGTGTTCTTGCCTACCATGCACGAAGTCCTAGGTTCAACCCCCTGCACCAAGAAAAAAACAAAACAAAACAAAAAAAAAGCCTAATGAAGCACAAAATAATGCAGCCAGAGCTAACTTTCCATCTTGCACAGCAGTTTAAACCTAAGCAAATGTCACATTAGAAATGTAAACAGTACAAAAGCTTAGAAAACGCTTTCTCTTAAAGAGTGTCTAGGAACACTTTTTCTGTGCAGTTAGTTGAGCCTTTGCACCCTTCAGCATTCATTTCAAGCAAAGACATCACATAAAACTTAGTCATGGTGTTCCCATACTTATCAAGTTAAAATAAACTAACCTGTACCTCCTGTTAACTAAATTTTCAAATCGAACAAAAATAATCTAATTAGTTGTAGAGGGTTTTAAGAAGAGGGAAAAACCATTCTCATGCCAGCAAACTGAAGTTAGAGAAAAAGAATCAGAAATTAGATACCAGGAAACAATAGGATGCAAAACCAAAAAACAGGATGATATCAAAGAAAAAAACAAAACACACATACCATCCCAGGAGTCTCCACCACCTAGAGAAAAGTGTGAAGTGTAGACAGAAGAATCAGTTTAGCTAGACTTCATGTCTGAAAATGTACATAGAGGTATATGCAGGGCCCAGTATTAGCAAGTTAACAGAACCCAGACACATGGAGCCTAGAGGCTTACAATAGCACACAGTGACTCCATGGCTGCCACAAGGGACAACCAAAACTACTGAGAACAAACTAACTTCCAGAAACTAGTTAATTACAGGTTTATATCCACTTCAACAGGAATTTTGTTTTTAAGGGCAGTAAATGAATCTGGAAAGAGAAATTTTTTAAAAAAATCACACACGCACACACTGTACTCAGATTTGTGAGTGTAATCAATTGAAATAAGCTCTCGAAGAGTGACATCTCACCTTCTGTCTCCATGTCTTGTCCTTTGGGAGCCTCCCCAATGTCAATGGTGAACATTACTATTTTCGGAGTCATGGTGGACATCCTATTACTAAAACAGAACTTGTATGTCCCATCCATGTGGGCTGCGAATGTGTACTTCCCACTGGACTCTCGGTCTCCTTTATAGATTCCTTTATTATCTGGTCCTGTGATCTGGAGGCAGGAGAGAAACAGAAAATCCACTAAATATTTAGGATCCTAAGTAGCATCCTTCAGCAGGAAACAAATCCACTAGACTAGAACTTGATTAGGTACCCTGCAGTGAGTCACAGTGAACACTTTGGGCACTATATCTCCCATTTAATCAAGGAATAATGGACTCAGTGGTTCCTGAAAGTGCCGCTCCATTCTGACTACCTTTAGGTATTATCTGTCCAAGGGAAATGTAAACCCCTCAGAAACAGAAACCAGACAACTCAAGGTATGGTCTGAAACAATCCTAACTACTTCCACAAAAAATGACAAGGCTGACATCACACTCCAAGTTTTCCAAAATGAGTCATTTTATTTATTTTTGTTTTCAGATAGGGTCTCATTACTAATCCAAGCTGACCTCAGATTCAGAGATCCAGCTGCCTGTCTTGAGAGGGGGTTGGGGATGAAGTATTTAAAGGTATGCCCATACCAGTGATTCTCCTGCAGAAAACCAGAGCCCTTCTGAGGACCCAGCCCAACAGTACTGGGCTCCTTGCAGCCACAGGCCATCTAGCATACATCTCTGTTACTCGCTGCACTGATGTCATGTGTGTGGCACACATGCTGTGCCACCATGCTCTTCCTAATGAATACCCTAGAGGAAGTCACCCAGCTGTTTCTAGTTCCCAAGGCTGGTGGTTGTTTTTGGATTTGTGTTGACTGTTGATATTTACTGCATAAATATAATTTATCAATGGAGCCACCAAAAGTAAAGGTGTGCCCCATCACACCCTACCTAAATCAGTAATTCTATAAAGATCATTTCAGGGTTTTTGTGATCACTGCCAAACAAAGGGATGCGATTTATCTGACATGACTGTTAAGGCTTAGGGAAAAGCACCAGGTTGGAAAGTAGCAATCCCAAATTCCCAAGCAGGGACAATACAAAATCAGCAGCCAGGCACAGTCAAACCTTCCCGTTTAAGATTTTGTGTTTGTGTTGGGGCTAGAGAGCACTGGCTGTTCTTCCAGAGGACCCAGATTCAATTCCCAGTACCCACATGGCAGCTCTCAACTGTCTGTAACTCCAGTTTCAGTGGATCTGACACCCTCACACAGACATACATGCAGGCCAAATGTACATAAAATATTTTTTAAGAATATTCTCTGTGTGTGTGCACGCACGCGCGCGCATGAGCCCAAAGATGCCCTAGAGCTGGAGTCACAACTTGTGTTGAATCCCTACACTCCAGGTCTCTGAAAGAGCAGCAAGTACTCCTAACTACTAAGCCACCTATCTAGTCTTTAAAGTAGCCTGCCTCTTTTAAAGCCAGTCCTGGGCAAAACTTGGAAAACTAGAAGAGCCTATCTTTATCTAGGATCTTGGCTAATCCAAGCGGCCTCCAAACTTTGGGTTCCCACTTGAACTCAGTTTTGCCCAACTCTATTATTCACTACCAATGAACAATCTTTACATCCAGTCAAGAATACTAGCAAGCAGATTAAAACAATTGTATTTGGTACTTTTTTTTTTCTTTTTTGATGCCGCAAATTGTCAGGAAGTGGAGGTGCACGCCCTTAATCCCATCACTCAGAATGCAACTCTGTCTCAATAAATTCGGCAACTCATTTTTACTCTCCAAATAAGTATCTGATTTCTAAACTGCTGAAACCCTGGCTCCTAAAATGAGTAACCTCAAAATTATCGTTGGGACAGATCGGGCCACTTGCGTAAGAAAGTTAAGCTGGTTTCTGCCAAACCCAGAAACAGCACTTCTGCCTCAGAGCCACTCCGCAGCTTCCGATCTACTTTTTCAAAGTTTGTTTCCGCGCTACACCGCGAGCGAGCCCTGGAGGACCGAGGAGAGCGACGCCGAGCTGGCTCCCGCCCGAGCTGACACGCGGGCGCCGCGGGACAAAGCAAAGGGAGAGGCCGAGTCCGCGCCGCCCGAGTTACGAGCGGAGCCCGAAGCCGCTCGGAAAAGCCGATCGCTTTCCGAGCCGCGCGGGCAGGGCCCGTCGGGGGGCTGCGCGACAGGCGGCGGCGAGGCCCCTCCCCGGCCCGCGCCCTTGGGAGCGCCGTCCCGCTCAGGCCCCGCGCACTACCCGGGACTCGCCAACCCCCCGAGCGGCCTCGCGACACCGCCCCGACGGCGGGCAACGCGCCCGCACCTCCACGTCGATGTCCAGGAAGCCGCCCTCCGCCACCTCGAAGATGAGGCCCATCTTGGTGCCCGAGGTGACCCGCTCGAAGAAGCACTCCTCCGCGTGCGCGTCGATGCTGACAAAGTAGCCCGAGGCCGTGGCCAGCAGCGCAGCCAGCAGCACCAGCAGCTCCGCGGGCGTCACCATGGTGCGGCACGGGCCGAAGCCGGGAAGCGGACTGCGGCCTCCAGAGCCGCCGCCACCGCTGCCGCCTCAGCCGCCGCCGCCTCAGCTCCGCCCCTTCCGGCTGCGGCTCCCGAGGGGGCTGATGCGGGTGCCGCTGATTGGCCGGCTCCGACAGCTGCCACGTAACGGGCACACGGAGGCCGCCGAGGGACAAGGAGGATCCTGGGGCGGGATGGCGGCCGGGAGGAGCCAAATATCCTTCGGTTCCAGACCATCCACTGTCGAACTAATAATCACGTGGACTGGAGAAACGGCACTGCGTGGTTGAAAATGCTGTTTGCTTTTGCAGAGGAACTGAGTTCGATAGTCAGAGCTCAGATGGTGGCTCACAACCCTCTGTAATCGCAATTCCAGGAGATCCAACGCCCTCTTCTGGCCTCCACGGGCACTGCGCACACATGGTGTACAGACGCACGCAGGCAAAACACTTGAAATTTAAAACATAATAGCAATAATAAAAGATGACATGGAATTATTTAGAAAGTAATAGCATATAGGGGTTTGGTTTCCCCGGCCATTACAATGCAGTTTTAGGATTATCTAGGGAGACTAGAGGCTAGGGAAGTTTGGTGCTCCAAAAAAAATGGATTTTTAGAGCTGAGAAACTTCAATTTTTGTGTTGTTTATTTTGTTTGCTCCCTCGTCACTTTCTTCTCTAGGCTGAGGAGCGCTTAACATTCTTAAACTCCACACTATCCCTCTAAGAGCCTCTGAGGATGCTGGAAGTACGTGTCTTCTGAGGCATCTGAGGACCACTGCATTCACATGCACATACTCATCGCCACCCACATGCACACAGTTAAAAGAGTAAAAATAAATTTTTTAAAGATCTGTGGCTAGGCAGTGGTAGCACAGGCCCTTAATCCCAGCACCTGGGAGGCAAAGGCAGGCAGATCTCTGTAAATTCAAGGCCAACCTGGTCCAAAGTGAGTTCTAGAACAACCAGAGTTACAACAGAGAAATCCTGTCTCTAAAAAAGTGAATAAATACATAAATAAAAAAAATAATAGATCTATGCACACGATAGTGCAAAATAAAATTCCACCTTTCTCAGATTCCCCCAAATTGTTTTATAATCCTCCCAGTAATGTCACAGAATTGCAGCCTGCCCTAACCCCCACTTGGGATTGTCTCATTGCCTGCTGACTGCCTACTCATTCTTCAAAACTCAACTCAAATGTCACCTCTTTGTTACTGGATATTGCTCCCTCAGCCCCTCATTGTTTTGCAGTGCATGTTTGATTTCACTGAAAATTCAGCTGCCTGCTAGTTGTCTTGAGAACTCCCAGCCTTGACTATGCTGCCATTTCAGGACCACCTGAGACCAAAAGACTTTCCCTTGGCACATGTTGGGTGAGTTCACTGGACCTATTTGGGGATTAAGAATCTGTCTTTCAGTACCAGCTGGTATACACTTTTAATCCCAGCACTCAGGAGGCAGAGGCAGCTGGATCTGTGAGTTCAAGGCCAACCTGGTCTACAGAGACAGAAAAACCCTGTTTCGAAAAACCAAATAAAAAATGCAAAATAAAAAAAAATTAGTCTGGCTTGCAGTTCCACATTTTCACATAGCTCTGTGACTGTGACTAGGCTCCATCACCATGCTCTGAGCCCCAGTTTCCTGATCTGTAAAATGGGCCAGGACATCACTGCAGCAAAACTTGCAAATCCAAGGATTTTTTTTTAGAAAGAGGGATAGAGTGGGGTGGGGAAAGGCTGACTAGTAGGCAACAGGGGGCAGCAGTTTCCCACTTTAAGTGACAAGAGTTATAGCTGTGGTGACAGTGTATTAGGATAAAGTCTCCCAGCCTTCATCAGTGCTCATCCTCCAGCCCCACAAGGCCTCCTTTCCCTAGCAGGTCAGCTCTTTAAAAAGGTGCCCAAGAACAAATTTGTTCTCATGTAGAAATTCAGCATTAATTTTTAATTTGGAAGAAATTAAATGTTCTTCTCACTCCACCCGTCCGGGATTTCAAATAGGAAAATTTAATGCCTCGGGAAAACACAACAAACTGTAGATTATATAAGCCAGAGGTCCAAATTCAAGTGCGTTCAGAGATCAGACAATTTGATTTAGGCAATGTGGTATGATGACTACAGAAAGTCCGTTTTATGCCGGGCATCCACTTAGCCATTTGTCTCTGACTCCAGTCCCTGGAAGACAGGCTCCCAACAACCCTGACTCAGTGACCCCTACCTAAAAAATGTACAACCATAACTATCTACTTGTTATGATATGATTAACTGCTTTTTTTTGCTTCTGTAACTTGCTTACACAAACACCCAAAGATTGTTTTGAGTTGCTTTAACCATGTAAGTTGACAGACAGACCAGTTTTTGTTTACTTGCATAGACATTGCAGATCTTCCTGTGCTTTTCCCCTTTAAAAGCCCTTCCCTAGACCCCTCCTTCAGGACAATCTCAAATTTGGCTTAGAGATCGTTCCTCTTGCTAGCAGCTAATCAATAAATCTTTTAATTATAATTGGATTGAGTCTATGGTCTTTTCCCAGGGGTTACAACTCCAGAACAGTACAGGCAGCCCAGGCTGGCTTTAAACTTGAGGCAATCCTCCTGTTTTAGCTTCCCAAGGCTAAAATTATAAACATGAGCTACCACTCTCAGATTTCAGTTCCTGGTGGGTTTTGGTCTGGTTTGGCTTGGTTTTGAGGCAGGGTCTTGATATACAGCACTGGCCAGTCTGGAACTCACTATGTAGATCAGATTGGCCTTGAACTCACAGATATGTGCTTGCCCCCTGCCTCCTGAGTGCCAGATGCTCAGCCTCACCTTTGTGTTTAGTGAATGGATTTCTCAATATCATGCTTTTGAGAGTCAGCATACCACTGAATAACATAATCTTATTTTTTTTCTGCTGCAGAGTGTTTCATTGGATGGATTTACCGATCCTTTTTGGTGTCAGTAGAAATTGCACTTATTTCCCGCCCTCTACCATTTGCAGTAAAGCTGCTAGTGGCATTCTTGCAATCCAAAAGTTGAAGTTCTTGGTCCCAGAGGAAGTGAGTGTTCAGACTGGCCAGTTTTCCATAGCTCTCTCTACCCACTGCACGCCTGTCAGCTGGAAGCGAGGCTCTGACCTTGGCTTTGTAGAACTGACTTTGGGTTTGAAAAATGAGGAAGTCAGATGAAGGAGGCTGAAGAGGGAGGTTGGGACCAGAGCAATGGAGAGCCTGGGGAGATCTGTCAGACACCATGGGGACGAAGGAGAAGAGGGTAATCGGTAGATGTGGGAGGGAGGAGTAAGAGGAGGAGGAGGGGCAGGTAGCAGAAGACAGGAGGGGAGAGGAGACAGAAAAAAGAAGGGGTGGGTGGCTAGAGCGGTTGCTATGGCCTGTGAAGCAGGTGTCGCGGGTGTGAGTGGGAGATCATCTGAGCGCGTGCCTAGTCCAGGTTCGCTGCTTCTGTGGACTGAGCGCTGTCCTCGCTGGGGAAGCGCCATGGGCTGTAGCCGACCCATGACGGTCCACTGTCGCCTTGCCAGCCCTTCTTCAGTTTCTCATGCCACTGTGGCCAGAGTTTCCAGGAAGCAGTAACTTCTGCTTCCACGGAATCAGAGCTCCCGTTTGCGTTTGAGGCTCGCAGGGGACAGGGTATGTGTCACCAGCCTATGGCTCTTCCCCATAAGCATCCCTGGAGGTCGGGGAGGGATCCACACTGGCCTGGAGTCTTTTCCAGACTCCTCTAGGGAGTCTCCCCCTGTGCAGTCCCATCCCTGCTTCTAAATCTTTCTTCTCCCCCCTTCCCCAGCCAAATGGATGTTTGTAAAGAGTTCATGTAGTCTGTCATTCTTTCAAGCCCGAGTCTTTATATAAAAGGCTAAAAACCAAAGAAGACAGCCTTAGCAGGGAGAGGTTTGATGATTTATTTGTTTACTCATTTGGCAGGGAGGGAGATGTGAGCTAAGCAGGCAACAAGCAGAAGGCAAACACTTGGGAGTTGTCCTCTCCTTCTATCACATAAGAGAATGCAAGTCCCCAGGCTTGGTGCCACATAACAGCCCAAGGGAAGGGTTTTTTGAATCAAGGTCTTGTGGTATATCCTAGAAGTCAGCAAGTATACCTGGCTGTGTGATCCTTCTGTCTCTGCCCTCTGAGTGCTAGGATCACAGGTGTGTGCCACCACACCTAAGAAAGTCTTTTATAATTTAAAAAAAAAAAACGATTTTCAGATATTACAGGACAGAGGAGAGAGTAAATCACCTTCAGTGCCAGAGCTCAGTCACAGCAAGGCTTTTAAGCCAATGGCTGCCCTCATCTCTTTCCTAACTCTAGCCATGGCACATTTCCACTGGACTATTTTGAAGCAATTCCCAGACACTGTATAATTTAATCACAGTCCACATCTTGTGTTGTATTGGATTGTGTTTGTTTTTAAAGTAATTTTTTGAGACAAGGTCTCACTATGTAGTCCTGGAACTCACTCTGTAGACCAGGCTGGCTTCAAACTCTCAGAGATCCGCCTGCCTCTGCCTCCTAAGTGCTGAGGTTAAAGGTGTATTGCACAATACCAAGCCTAATGAAATTTTTAAAAAAATTTTTTTTCGTTTTTCGAAACAGAGTTTCTCTGTTGTAACTCTGGCTGTCCTGGAACTCACTCTGTAGACCAAGTTGGCCTCAGACTCACAGAGATTCACCTTCCTCTGCCTCCAGAATGCTGGGAATAAAGTTGTTTGCCACCACCACCTAGTTTAAAGCAATTATTTTATACATAACTAAAAATAAACTTCTACAACAATTCCCCTTTTCTGTATAAGCCAATAAAAAATTGCTTTATCTCTACAACACAATTTAACCTACACCAACCAAACTATTTACAAGAGGAGCAGTCACAAGGGTTGCTAATGCACAGGACCAAATCAAACCCAAACATCCATCAAGCTTTTCACAGTGTCTTTGGACAGCAGAAAAACACTGTCAATATCTAATTATTTGGAATTCACTCACAATCTTCTGGGCTCCTCCAAAGGGTTTGAATCACTTCTCTGGCTCTGCCCTTGCAGAACACAGTTTGTCCTCCAGTTTCCAGCTGGCTCCCCTCCACTGCTGCTGCTGTTCTTGGTGGTTGTCCCACGGTATTGGCATCTCCAAAACTGCTGGGGTCCCTTGCTGCAACTGGGCTGTACTTTCACCAATAGCCTCTCCTGGGATCTCTTCATGGTGCCAAACCTCAACTTCTCTATATAACTCCTTCAATTTGGCCTTTCAACTGTTACTGAGGCTGCACCTTTATCAATGGCCTCTCCTGGGTGCCAAGCCTCAACTTCTTTACATGACTCCTCATGCCTTCAAAACCAGCACCACCTGGGTGACTCTTACAGTACAAAGTTTGGCTATACGCATGAGATACAACCTTGACAGGTTCTGGAAGACAGCTTCTGTGTTCTGACCCTGGAAAAACACATTCCAGATTTTAAGATAGAGCCTGGTTTGCAGGAAAAACAACTGGTAACCTTGTCTACAGTAAGAGTTCCCTTGTGGGTAGAGTTCTCATCACCATAGCAGATGTGTCTTGTCAGGACTGCCTCACCTCACCAGCATCTAGACAGATTTGCAAAAAACAAAACAAAGCAAAACAAAATAGACTCTTCGAGGTCTGGAGTTTCTTTCTCATTCTTCTTTGTCTCCATGTTAGATTAACTGGGATGATGTCGTGGCATGCCCTTCTTTAACTTCTGCCTACCATGTTGGGAGAAATTTGTAGTAGTACTCCTATTATGGTAACTCATCAAAGGCAAGGAGGCATTTTTCATATGTGCAAACCCTGCCAGACTTCATCAGAAGGAACCACTATCTTGATAAATGCCATACTGGACAGTGGAACCCTAAGCATCCGAGCTCAGGTGTTTTATTGATTCAGAACTCCTCAGGTGTTCTACTGATAGCACGTGCAGATCATTAGCAATCAAACATCCACCACATAAATCCAACACCTGCAGACAATACAAAATGCCAAGGCTAAGGCAGCCCCTCACCAAATAATGTACAAAACAATTATCTTATACATAAGTAAAAATAAACTTCCACGACAGTGACCTCAAACTCATAGAGAACCCCTGCCTCTGCCTCCTGAGTGCTGGGATTAAAGGCATGTGCCACCATCGTCCGACAATAAAAATATTTTTGAGACAAGGTCTCACATAACTCAGGCTGGCTTGAGACTCTCTAAGTAACCTTGAATTCTCAAACTCTTGAACTCTTTTTCTTTTCCTTTGTGTGAGTGCATATGCCTGTGTGGAGGTCAGAGAACAACTTCCAGGAGTGAGTTCTCTGCTTCTTCCATGTGGGTCCTTGGGATAAAACTCAGGTTGTCCCTAGGCAGTGGTGGCACTCTCCTTTAATCCCTGTTAATCTGTTTAATCTGTTTTTGATTTACTTGAGCACAAACCTGCCATCTGGCTGAGATATCCCACGTTAGGCTGTCTAGTCTAGGTATAACATACCTTGGTCTAAGCAACTCAGAAAGTTTTGTAGACCACAGATGAGAATCCTGGTGAAGGATAATTACCAGAGTCCTATTAGTTGTTTCTGGGAGAGAGAATGATCTTTTCTTCTGGTATCTTCCATCAAGCTGTGGGTTTCAGTTGTCTTTTTTTTTTTTTTTTTTTTTTTACCATGGAGTCTTAGGCAGCACCAGGTCATGGTATGTCATCAGAATATTAATAGACCCCGTTGGTCTTAGGACCATTTGTCAGGCAGCCAGTCAGCAGTCCAGCAGTGGCAGACAGCAATTTGTAAGGGAAGCCAAGCAGTCTTTAGGAGAGATGAGATTTGTTTTTTAGTGGTGAGAAGTATTTTTTCTATGTCATACTGTAAGCATGCACAGTAGTAGAAGCATAGTCATTGTCCATGTGTACAGCGTTGACTTTCCTTTTCCTTATCGAGAGCCTGGGTCAGATCAATCACTTTTGCTCTCTGGGCTGAGGTACCTGGCTTAGGCCCAAATCTTGTTAGTTAAAGTAACTATAATAACTTTTGTAGCTCCCACATACCTGTTAATTTTGTTTTTATTTTATTTTATTTTTTATCTCAAGACAGTCATGGATGAGTACCTGCAGGTTGTCATCAGGCAAGATGGTAGCAGGACTGACGGTGGTGGATTTTTTACATCCAACTCCAGTGTTGTCCAGAAGTATGTCCTGGTCCTGGGTCACACAGTCATTAGACAGCCAGAGTTTTGGTGTTCCTCAGAGGAGAGACTAAACCTTGTTTTGGAGTGCTGTAAGTAAAAGATCTTGACCCAGAATTAACTTGTAGTCTATTATTATTATTATTATTATTACTATTATTATTATTATTATTATTATTAAACTAGTAGTAGTCGCCACACCTCTTAGACAGGTGGGCCATCCTGTGGCTGTAGGGTCCAATCATTTGGACAGGTATGTCACAGGGTGCTTTAATGGCTTCAAAGTGTGGGTTGAAACTCCTTTTGTCTTTTGTTTAATGGACAAACAGATGAAAAGGTTTTGAGATATCTGGAGGAGCTGAAGTCAGAGCTATTTCTAAAGCCTCAAATGTCTTTTGTTTAGTCTCAGTCCAGATTAGGGGCTCAGTGCCCTGTTTTGGTGCTGAGAGGCTTGGTTATTTTTGCAAACCTTGGTATCCAGAGGCAGAGATTTCTACCCATAGTCTCTGATGTACAAAGTAGGGGTTTCTTAACTGATATTTTTTAGCCCAAGGTTTGTAACTCTTGGAGCAGTCCCTCTGGGGCCCTTTTATAGTCTTTTTTTTTTCTTTTCTTTTCAGGAAACCTCTGATGGAAGGGCAGGAGTTTGTGTTTAGTGTCTTTGAACACCGTGGCAACCTGGTCCAACTATGTCGCCCTCTGTAACTTCCCACTGTAACTGTTTTCTGACGCTGTATCTGTGCTCTGAAGCCCCATTTGTTTGACGCCAATTGTAACTGTTACTCTTTCACTAGTAACTGAACTCCAATTAGTGAACCCCTGCCTCGGCCCCAACTGCTACTGAGACAGATTCTTAACTTGTAACTTTTTTTTAATCCTTTAGGTCTAAAAGATTAGAAAGGTAAAGAAAGGAAGGAATCTTTACAGCCCTTTCTGGCTGTCTTTATCTGTCTAAACCTGGAGAACTGGCCTAACTTCTAAAATCTTCTATCCCATTAACGGTCTCATAATGTGTGTTCCATCATTGTCCTCTGCCTCACTCTCGCTCCTGTCTGAGCCTTCCCAGCAACGTCCTCTGCTACTAACTCCTCTGTTCCTTGTGACTAACTCACAATTCCAACTGACAACACTTTCTTAAATCAAACTCCTAACCTGTTCCCAGAAGTCCAAGCGACACATAACTGAAAGGAAGGCTGCAGAGTACAAAAATCTTCTTGGCAAAGCATTCTACTATATCCCACTGAGTCTGTTCATTTAAAAGCAAGGATGGATTGACTCACATCAGTCAATGGGAGGCTGAAGAGCACATCATTCAGGTCCAAGACACTGTGCACCTGTTTCTCTGGAAGAATTAGATTCATGAGAATCAGAGGTCCCAGGTTTCCTTACAGGCAGGAGAGGCATATTTCAGGGTGACTGGCAGAGCACTAGGATACCTGACTCTTTAGGCCAGGCAATATAGACTGCATCTTAGTTTAGTTTAGTTTGTTTTTAGATCACTGGGTAGTGTTTAATCTGGATGGAGGTAGCTGAACTGGTAAATTGAACAATTATAACAGCCTAGTGTTGGGCCAATCCTGAGTTGGTTGTTTTCTGTCCATACCCCTAGGAATCTTTGTTGTCAATCTGAGAGATAGGTCAACTGTGTCTTTTGATTGGAGGTAGAACTTTTAGCTAGGAAGTATTTTTCTGACAGTGTAAGTTACCAACATTTTGCTGGGTATCTGTAAGTCTGTTTCTCATTATCAGAGAAGGTGATGGTGGCTTTCAGCTTATAGAAAAGGTCTCATCTCAATCAGTTTTCTGTTGTTAAGCATCTTTTGAGCTACCGCCAGCAACTGGGACCAATTTTTTTCTTTCACTTTTTTATAAATTTTTTAAAACTATCTGAGATTTACTGACAAAGGAAATCTTTTTAGCAGTTGTTTCAAATTATCTTTTAAAGTACCTATCAAAAATTGTTTAAAGTCTTCTCATCAGTGTTAGAAGGGAGAATCCATCCTGTCCAGGCTGTATGGCCTGGCATGCATCTCCCTTTTAGAGAATGGTTGGTTTTACCAATCACTGATTGAAACAAAGACAAATCATGTATGAAAACAGTGTGGAACCTTTTTTTTAACTCCAGGGTGGATGGGGTGCTGCCCAGATCACATACAAAGCGGAGGGAATGCTCACCTGCCAAAAATAATTTCCCCTCCCTGTGTGTATTTTGTTGAAACCCTGAGCTGTCAAGAGGCCTGCATGAGAGGCCCAGCCCCTCCCCGTGTCTACATAGGACAAACTGTGACATTGGGCAGGAGTCAAGCGATAAAACAAGCAAGCCCTCCTGCTCCTGGAATGGAACAGGTGGAGGGTTTGGCGGCGGGGGGGAGGGGGGAAGAGGGGGAGTTCGGGGTGACCTGGCAAAGCCAAAACAGGAGGGGGTACAGGTCCTAAACCAGAAAGTTTTCACATCAGAGAAAGTCACTGGTCAATACAGGGAAACAGAACTGACAGAAACACATAGAAAGACACATAGATAGACGCCCACTCAGAGACAAGCACACAGACGCAGTTAAAGGCAAGCAGGGACAGCCTCCACATACTCATACATCTGAGCAGAGGGCGTCCTGTGATGTCTCTCGGGACTCAGGACACTTGGATCAGTAGTCTCTTCAGACCTCTTGTATATGTCCAAACAGAAGACGCCTTTACTAGACTTACCTCCAGAGGTAACAGAACAGGACTTTTTAATTTGTTTTCTTTTGTGGTGGAGGTATCAGACTCCTCTGAAGCACTGGACAGCAATTGATCAAAGGGAGCCCTGTGGACCTGAAATATCTCAGGTTGCCCACCCACCCCCTGGCTCTCCTGACCACCGCACTCTTCTTTGATTCAAAGGGCTCTGAGATTTCTAGTGTCTTGCGGTCTAGTCTCTGGGACCCCGGATGAACCCCCAGAAATGTTGTGGGGTATTCACCAGAGAAGACTGCTCAGGTACAGGTTTAAGCCAATAGAAAGAAAGTCTTGTTAGTCAGCTGGCAGTGACTACACTGAGAGTTCAGGGTCCCAGTGCAGCCCCAAGCCTTTCTCAGGATGAGCTTTTAAGCACAAAAACCATATTCTGGGTTAACATACTTCAGTTAACAAGAAGAGTTAACTAGAAGCAGAACTACAGAAGCTAAAATGCAAAGTTAATATATTTTGAGGCTTTGCCAGAACTGTATGGACTTTGATGAATTAGGCCTGTGTTTTAATTTTGGCAGGTGGTACTGTCTACACACTGAGTCTTACAGCATGAAGGGTACTTCCATCATGGAGTCAGTTGTGCTAAGGTCTCAGGACCCACTAAGATCTGGGGCCCTGTTACAAGACCAGATCTTGAGAGTCCATGTTTGAAGCCAGGCAATGTTACCTACATCTGTCATCCCAGCACACAGGAAGTGGAGGCAGGAGGATCACCAGGAGTTCAGAGTCAGCCTGGACTACACACCAAGATCCTAGCTCAAAGAGCAAACAAAACATAGCTGGAGAGTCGACTCAGTGGTTAGAGCACTAGCTGCTCTTGTAGAGGACTCAGGTTCAGTTCCCAGCACCCATATGGCAGCTCACAACCTATTTTAACTCCAGTTCTGGGCAATCTGATGCCTGCTTCGGATGGCTTCTTTAAGCATCAACCCTTACCCACCCACCCATTTTAAAGAAATGAATGGAAATGAGTTCTATATACACACATATATATCTATACATTGTGTGTATATAAACAAATTGATAGTGAGCCTATCTGAGGACTTCACATACCATAATCACTTCTTTAAAAACCCCAGGGACTCAAGTCTCCATGATGGAGACTGTTCCCATTTATATTTTTTAAATTTATTTAATTTTATTTCATGTGCACTGATGTGAAGGTGTCAGATCCCCTGGAACTGGAGTTGGAAACTGTTGTGAGCTGTTACGTGGGTGCTCGGGTTTGAACCCGGGTCCTTTGGAAGAGCAGCAGTGCTCTTAACCGCGGAGTCATCTCTCCAGCACCGACACAGGGAAACGATCCAGATAAAGATTCAGGGACTTACCTGAACCACACTGCAGTCTGACAACAGTAATGTGGACTTGCCTCCGTGGTCAATTCCTTTTCTTTCTTTTCTTTTTTTCTTTTTAATTATTGATTTCTATAGTTTTTTGAGACAGAATTTCTCTGTGTAGCCCTGGCTATCTTGGAACTCACTCTGTAGACCGGGCTGCCCTCGAACTCACAGAGATCCTCCTGCCTCCCAAGTGCTGGGATTAAAGGTGTGTGCCAACACTGCCCATCTTATTTATTTTAAATGTTAAAAAATTTAAAATTTTATGTATATGAATGTTTGGCCTGCATCTTTGTCTATATACTATGCGTATGCTTAGTGCCCACCACGGCCAGAGGAGCATGCTGGATTCCCTGAAACTGGAGCTTTAGAGGGTTGTGAGCAGTCCTGGGCTGCCATGTGGGTGCTGGGAATCAAACCCCAGTCCTCTGGAAGAGTAGTCAGTGCTCTTAACCATTGAAACATCTCTCCAGCATCTCTTACCTGCCGCCTTTTGAGATAGGGTCTTGCCATATAGTCCTTGCTAGCCTGAAACACAGAAATCTGCCTCCCCCTGTCTTCTGAGGGCAGGGTCGATCACACCCAGGTTTATTTACTTCTGTGTAGGCACACAAGTGGGCATCCACACCCGAGCACACTCCATGGCAGAGAACGCTTCCCAGCGTCAGTTCTGTCCTTGTACTGGGAGTCCTGGGGATGGAACCCCACTCCCAAGCCTTGGTGACAACTGCCTTTACCCGCTGAGCTTGCCATATCACTAAATAAGACCTTGACACACACACTCCCATGGTCCTCTTGCCTCTACACCCAGGATTCTGGCACTGTAGGTGTGTGTCACCAGACCCGGGTCACACTTGTTTCGTTTAACAAGTTTCTTTTTTTCAAGACAGTGTTTCTCTGTTGTAACTTTGGCTGTCCTGGAACTTGCTCTGTAGACCAGGCTGACCTGGAATTCATAGAGATCCACCTGCCTCTGTGCCACCACTGGCCAGCTGGCTCACACTTCTTGATGAATGGCTTACAGTCTATTGGACCACTGTAAATGTCTTACTCCCTCTTCTGATCATTTCCCTCCATGGCTAGCCTGACCCTGGCTCCACCTAAGCTTACTGATGAACACACAGCACAACCTATGCACAGACTTCACAGGTGGCTTCTGACCTCTGCCTTTCACTCTGCACCCAAGACCCTCTTCCTCCAGGAAGCCATCTCTGATCACTCCACCCAGGTAGGTGTAAGACTGGATATGCTGCTGATGCCCTGCTGCGTCACTGTTGATGTATCCCTCCTGAACTCTGGGAGAATATATTTACCTCTCTGAATAGGTACATGGTTCACTTTAATAAATTCTAAAGATGGAGCTGAGCACAGCAGTACATATACACCCATAATCCCAGCACTCCGGAAGCACAGACAGGAAGATCTTTATGAATACAAGGCCAGCCTAGTCTTGGTCTATATAGTGAGTCCCAGGCTGACCAGGCCTACACAATGAGACTTTGTCTCAAAAAACTAATGATCTGTGCAAGGTGGTACACACCTTTAACCCCAGATCAGCACTCTAGAGACAAAGACAGGCAGATCACTGAGATCCAGACCAGCCTGGCCTACAGAGTGAGTTCCAGGACAGCCAGAACTACAAAAGAGAAATCCTATCTTGAAACGTCCCCCCGAAAAAACCAATTATTGATTGGTTAATTAATTAAATTAAATTAAATAAGGCCAACAAGATGGCTCAATTTATAAAAGAAGGGTATTCCTGTCTTGGAACCCTTCCCACTCTTGGGGGTTCTTCCTTGTACTTCTTTAAGAGTTCTATGTTATATCTATATATATATCCACAGTGCTTAGAGCAGAGCCTTAGACAAAGTTCTCTGGGTGCTGAGCTGTGCTGGTCGGCTACTTTCTAGATGTTGCACTTTCCACAGGTATGTGCCCCGCCCCAGAGACACCCCCCAAGTAGCCCTCAGTGCTGCTGCTTCCAATACAACCACCCCCAGTGTAGCAGCCCCCAGCACAGCGGTCCCACAGTGCAAGAGCTCCCAATGCAGCCACTCCCCCAGTGCAGCCCCACCCCTCCCAGTATAGTACCCAGTGCATCAGTCTCAGGGTCAGACGAAAATCCAGCTACTGTGATTTTTTTCCTTTATATACTTATCTGTGATAAAGTTTAATTTATAAATTAGGCACAATACAAGAGAAAGGGTGTGTGTGTGTGTGTGTGTGTGTGTGTGTGTGTGTGTGTTTGAGACAAGATTTCTCTGCTGTAACTCTGGCTATCCTGGAACTCACTCTGTAGACCAGGTTGGGCTCGAACTCACAGAGATCACCTACTTCTGCTTCCTGAGTGCTGGGATTAAAGGCGTGTGCTACCACCGCCCAGCTAAGAGTAAGGATTTTTAACAATAAAGTGGGATTATTCTAATAATGTACTGTATTAAAATTTATTTAAAACTTAGAAATTGTTTCTTTGTGCTATTATCATTTAATGTTTCCAGACAGTGGCCGGGCGTTGGTACCTGAGACCATACACACACACACACACACACACACACATTCTCGAAAAAACAAGAGATTGGGGTGAAGACTACTGTAACCTCTGGGACTCCTCAAAAAAAATTTTTGTAAATGAGATAAAATATAGCAAACACATTTAATCCTAGCACTCAAGAGGCAGAGGCAGGAGGAGCTCTACATGAGTTCGAAGTCAGCCTAGTCTATATAGTGAGTGGCAGGCCAGCAACTCAAAACAAAAACAACAAAAATTTCTGCCCTGAAGGACCAAGGACCTCTCAGTCGGACAATGGAGGCCTCCTCTGCGGCAGAACCTAGGGCTATGTATGTGGAGGACAGACAGTTCACGAAGGTGACAACTCAGAGGGTTCCTCCTTCCACGTGTGGGAACAGAGAGTAGGGGGCGGGGGCAGATTCAGGATAAAGTCTCCCGGCGTCTGTCTGATGGACAAATGGATTCGGTCAAAGGATGAAGAGAGCTCAGGACCAGTCTTGGGACTGAGACCCAAATCCGAAGCCTGCCTATTTGCACTGCAAAGTGATGTTTTGGTTATAAGGAGGGGGTGGGGGACAGCCAGCAGCTTTGGAGACCGAGGACACTTTGCGTGGTCGGCTGAAGTCGCCTGAGACTCTGCGGTGCGCAGGGTGGGGTGCCACGGAGTCAGGACAGACAGCGGAGCAGAAGGGAGGGTGGACCCCTGCGGGCTCAGAGGGTCCCCAGGATGAGCTGGAATCCGAGCGGTGCGCTGGGCGGCTCTGGAGACCGAGGACCCCTGTGCGCTGCTGTCCTCCAGGCGTCCGCTGGAGCGCATGGTGGGGCGCCACCGAGTCGAGGTGGGCAGCAGCGACCTCTTGGATGCCAGAGTCCCCCAGCACTAACTGGATCGCGGAGTGAGCCCACCTCCTGACCCTGTCCCTCCGCCGGCAGACTCCGCCCCCTCCCGCAGCAGCCAATGGCCGCACGCGTTGGCGCCCGCTGCCCGGGAGGCGGAGCGCGACTGGAGGAGGCGGAGCAGGGCCGGGGTCGCAGGGACCCGAGCCCGGAGGCGGGACCCGAGCCAGGGGCGGAGCTTCGGGACCGGCGGGGGCAGCGCAGCGAGACCCCCGGGGACGAAGACGCGCGCCCCTCTCCAAGCCCACGTCACCTCGAAGCGTCCCTGCGGGGTGGAGCCGGCCACCCGGAGTCACTTGGCGTCGCCAAAGTTTGATTCTCCTCCCCGGGAGGAGTCTCGGGGCCGCGGTCCCTCCGGGCACCGGGCGCCACCCGCCTCCCAGGCCGGGACCCGCGTCTCCATCGCTCCGAGTGGGAGCCGCAAGTCAGGAGGCTCCGCGGGCCTGCGCACGCGCCGCCGCCCTCGCCATCCTCCCCGGTGCTCCAGGCCTCCCGGCCCCCAAGTTCACGAGTTACGCGAGTGGACGGACAGCGCGGAGCCCGTGCGGGGCCATGGAGGAGCCGCTGGGGTCGCCGCCCGCCGCCCTGACGGCGCTGGAGAAGAACGTGGCGGAGCTGACCGTCATGGACGTGTACGACATCGCGTCGCTCGTGGGCCATGAGTTCGAGAGAGTCATCGACCAACACGGCTGCGAGTCCATTGCGCGCCTCATGCCCAAGGTCGTGAGGGTCCTGGAGATCCTCGAAGTGCTGGTTAGCCGGCACCACGTCGCTCCCGAGATGGACGAGCTGCGCCTGGAGCTGGACCGGCTGCGCGTGGAGAGAATGGACCGCATCGAGAAGGAGCGCAAGCATCAGAAGGTGCGCGGAGGCCTCAGTCTGCCGATCCGGGCAAGGGGCGCCTTCGGTTCTGGGCAGCCGCTAGTGTCGGTGTGGATGAGTGTACACAGTGTCCAAAGTAGAGGAGGGTGTGCAGGATGAAGGAGGGAGGGAGACCCGGTTCCTCCTGGCCCAGCCTGGAGCACTGAGTAGCTGTGTGACCTTGGGTAACTCGCTGAGCCTCTCTGTATTCTGTCTCTGGTCTGTCCGATGGTGATTACAGTAGAACACACCTACGAGGATCAAATGGGATGCAGTGGGTACAATACTTAGTATTATTTTATTCCTGGAAGGAAGTCAGTCCCACCCACCCTTCTTTGTGACCCTAGGTGTGACACCAGATGCCCATCCTATCCTAAGTCTCTCCAGAGACCTCAGTGAGCTCCAGTTCTGAACCCCCATCTCGAGGTTCAGAGTTGCAACTTTGTTCCCAGGGTTCCCCCCAGTTTATTCACCTGCACCCCAAGGTGCTCTCCCTGCCTTGGTCTTATCTGTAATTCTTCTAAAACTATAAGGTGAGGATTTTCACCTTGGATAAGGAAGCAGTGGTCCAGGTGGAGAGGGATTTGCCCCAGGTTACTGAGGAGAATTAGTCCCTACCCTTGGGAGATATTTCCAGGCTCCTCTCCAGCCTGCTTGGATTTGTGGGGGACTGAATAGCTGCAAGTGGCTGTCAGGCCCACCCTCTGCCCCAGGAGAAGTTGTCTGTCTTTGGGAGAACCAGACCAGACTATGTACCTAGGAAAGGGAAGTGGGAGACGTGTGGTTTCCTGCCCAAACCTCAGGCTGGGCCGCTTCTGACCTCTCCAACTGCAAATGGGAGGAAACTCCTTTTCCCTGGATGCTGGAGCCTGTCCTGGCTTGCTGTGTGGCCTCAGGAAGTTTAGATGATCTCTCTGAAACTCCCTGGCAGGCCATCCTCTATTGTGTGCTGTTGGGATGGATCTGAAGTTTTCTAAGACAGTGTTTAAAACTAGGTATTCTGTGTCACCCTGAGGACGGACCATGGGTGTGTGTGTGAGAGCGCATGGCTAGGGCTGGCTGTGTTTATCCCCCTTGTCCTGTGCCCTGGGGTCAGGAAGGAAACTGAGCTCCTCAGAGCCAACCTCATTTCCAGGGTCATACTGGGAACGGAAAGTGACTCCCTCAGTCCTGTAATTAATTTCCAGAATCTTGGGACCTGTGGGACATTAGAACCAGACAGCCCAGTTCCAAACCCTACAGTTGGCAGGCTGTGGTCTTTGAGACAGATGCCTGCCCTCTCTGTGTCATGGTGTCCTCTGCTATCGAAGGGTAATCTCAGTCTCCACCCTGTAGGACAGTGATGAGCATCAAGAGTGTTAGTAGACACAAAGGGCACAGGCCAGAGCCTGGGGGCAGCGTGATGGCCCAGTGGGTGAAGGTGTTTGTCACCAGAGGCCCAGGGCTCAAGTTGTTAAGGCTGGAGAGACACTCTAAGATACCCCTAGGGGTTATTGGGGGCCCACCTAGGCATCGTATCCCTCTCCCTGAGATATTCCACCATTCCTGGAGGGCCCAAGGAAGGGAGGCCCTGCCATCGTCCTGCTGACATGGGCTCGGCCTGTGTCTGCCAGAAGTCTGCCTGGCACTTTGTCTCGGCTCCTCCCAGTGCTGTATTTCTGCTGCAGCTGGGCCGGGCCACCACAGAACGCCAAAGTCAGATGGAATTTTCAACTGCACTTGTTGCTTGAAACTGTCACCAGCCGCAGCCAGGAGGTCAGCCCCGTGTGTGTAAACAGCTGGGATGGATCCCTCCTTCCCCAGCCCAGGCCTCTCTGTGTGGCTTGTGTATGGGGTCAAGAGCAGGCCCTTCTGATCTCTCTTCTAGATGCACTTCAAGCTGCTTTTTTTTCCCCTCACAAAAACCTCAGTATGCTCTTAGTCTGTCTCCCAGTTCTCCCTTCTCTTTCCTTCTCTCTCTGTAAACACGGTTTCGGGAAGGCTGCAATCTGTCCCTCTGCAGACACTTAGACTTACTCAGAGGGGCTCTTCAGCCAGCTGCAGGCCACGGACGCCTGCTTCTGTCTGATTACACAGTGTGCAACCCTGTGGACATGCCGAGGTGCACACGGTGCCCTCCTGAGTGACATGGGCAGTGCCAAGCAGGGGGCAAATCAAGATGAAGGGTCCTCAAGTCAGGCAGCAGGTAGGTGACAGAATACAGGGAGCAGGGACTGTGTGGGGACACATGTGCTGAACGTGAAGTCTGTGTTATTCATGGATATAGTTTTAAAGCTGGGAGTCAAGCCGGGGCCTCACTCATGCTAAACAGGCCTCTATCAATCACACCCACAAGCCCCTTGTGTACCTCCATGTTCCAGGTGCCATTCTGAGCACTGGGGATCCAGGAGACGGTCTGGCCACTGTGGTCCTGTACTTCTAGGGCTGTACCATTCATGGCGACAGGGAATAGATACCTGGAGGGAACATGGGAGGTTAATTTTGACACACAGAACGGAAACCAATGTATCCATGACACTTTCATTCTCACATGGATTCAGCATAGAAATGACTATTTTTTGTTTGTTTGTTTGTTTCTTTGTTGTCGTGCAGATTGAATCCAGGGCGTCACGTGTGTGAGACAGGTGTACTCCACCCCCACCCCCTGCTATAAGAATTATTGAGTATTTTTTAATTTTAATTTTACTTTGTATGTATGAGTGTTTTGCCTGCACGTATGTCTGTGCACCACATGTTTTGTGCCCACAGGGGCCAGAAGAGGGTGTCTGGAGTTAGAGACGGCTGTGAGTCAGTACGTGGGTGCTGAGAATCCATCCCAGGTCCTCTGGAAGAGCAGCCAGTGTTCTTAACTGCTGAGCCATCTCTCCAGACTTCTCCTCCTCCTCCTCGTTCTTCTTCTTATTATTATTATTTATTGTTTTTGTTTCTTGAGACAGGGTTTCTCTGTTGTAACTCTGGCTGTCCTGGAACTCACTCTGTAGACCAGGCTGGCCTCGAACTCACAGAGACCCACCTATCTCTGCCTCCCAAGTGCTGGGATTAAAGGTGTGCGCCACCATTACCCGGCTTCATTATCTTTTTTTTTTTTCCTTGAGACAGGATCTCTCTGTGCAGTCCTGGCTGGCTTGGAATTCTTCTGTAGACTAGACTGGACTTGAACTTAACAGAGATCCACCTGCCTCCACCTCCCTGGAATTATTAAAGGCATCTGCCACCATGCCTGGCCTTTATATGATTTTTTTACTTATTTTTGCTTCACTGTTTTTTTTGTTTTTCTTTTTTGAGACAGGGTCTGATGTATCCCAGACTACCACAGAGCTTGTTATAGATCAGAGGATGACCTTGGACTTCTAATCCCCCTGCCTCTACCTCTCTGATTCAGGCGCAGGGAATGGAACCCAGGGCTTTGAGCATGCTGGGCAAACACTCTACTTACTGAGCCGCAGCCCCAGGGTCTGTTCACCCCCCTACTTTTTTAAGTTAAAAATATTTTATCACATTTATTTATTTATTTGTGTCAGCGGGGCTACACATGAGGAAGTCAGAGGACAAGCTGCCACAGGAGTTGCTTGTCTCCTGTCATGTGAGTCCCTGGTCAGGCCTGATGAGCCAGCTTGCGAGGGCTGCCATTCCTTTTGCTAACTTCACGCTCGGAGTCCAGCATGTATTGCACCCTTAACTAGCATGAGTGCATAGATTTAAAATAAGCAGCGATGTCAGCTTGTGATTAAGTGCGGTAAAGGAAGTAAGCAGGGGCTAGCAGGGAGTCTGTCTGGGAAGTTCCTGATGAGGCACTGCCTGAGCTGAGGGCTGGGTGAAGCAGGGAGTCAGCCCCAGAGACGTCTATGGGGGAGGCTCATACCCACAAGCACACACACACCTACTCATAGTTAAAAATACATCTTCAAAAAGAAAAGAAAGAAGGGATGGGGCTGTAGCCTAGTTGCTGGAGTGCTTGCCTAGCATGCATGAGGCCCCGGGTTCGATTCCGGGCACTGTAGAGACTGCACATGGTAAGCATGCCTGTAATCATAACACTCAGGAGGATCAGGACATCGAGGCCAGCCTTGACTATGTAGGGATTTTGAGGTCAACCTGGGCTACATGAGAGGAAAGACAGAGCCAACTGTGGCTAAAATCTGTATTCATCTGTGGCTGCCATAACATTACGGTACTAATGGTTCAAAACAGAAGAAATGTCAATTTGTGCAGTGGATACAGTAAGGTACATTGGAGCATGGAATCATGGGTACATATGAATAACACCAATGTGTACGGATGTACAATGTGTACCAATGTTCTGGAAGCCAGGAGTTAGACACGGATTACACTCAACAGCTGGACCTGCTGGTCCATCTGACTGGTGGAGGAAGGAGGATGGCAAGTTTCAGGTCAACCTGGGCAACTTAATGTAGCTCTGTCTCAAAAACTACTCAGAGGGCTTGGGGGTTAGCGTGTGCTTGACATGCGCAAGGCCCTGGGCTCCATCCCCAGCACTGAAGACTATACTAATAAAAAATTAACTCAAGGTGTCTGGAAGCCTCCATTGGTTTAGGTTGTGGAAATCTATTTGTATGTATTTTTCCAGCTTCTACTGTCTGCATCCCTTGGCTTGTGGCCCCATCATCCTCAGAGCCAGCATGAAACATCTTCCAGGCCCTAACCTATGCCATCTCCTCTCTTACTCTGATAGTAGGAATTGACCTTTTATTTTACAAAGACCCTAAGATCACATAGACCTGCCAGATCTCAAGATCAAAGTCCCTTTTGCTATAGAAGGTGACATAGTGTTGGGATCCGGGGATTAGAACAAGGATGTCTTTGGGGGTGGGAGCATTGTTCCCCCTGTGTTACTCCTGATACTCACTCCAGCCACTCTGTGTTCTGCCTCTGCTAGATTAGGGCAGAGGAGGGGTCTGGCTCAGTTTCCAGGCCACCCTCGTGTGCAGGAAGGTCACGTGCTCTGGCTGTTATATTACCCCTCACCCTGACCTGACACTTGGCTCCCTTGTGACCTTGAACCAGCTGTAGATACATATACTCACAGCCTGTCTTTCCTCAGGGCCGCAGTTTCCTGACAGAGAAGATGGGGTGGGAGAACTCTTAGGAGATGAGCGAGGGTGGTGCTGGACGTCCGGACACCTGCCCAATCTGTAACGGACTGTAGGAGGGCAGGACAGGGCACATCCTGATGTGTGGGCACCGTCTGTGTGCCCAGCAACATTTTAAACCCTCTCCATCCAGCTGACTGTCTCATCCCCCTACACCCTCAATGGTGCATACTGTTTTTATCTCTGGGGCACCCAAGGTTTAAAGAGCTTGCCCAAAGATCAGCTGTTTGTAGTAAGTATAGGGTTCAAGCCTACATTGGCCATCCAGGCCTGGTGATACACGCTTATAATCCCTGCTAATGGGGAGGCTGAGGCATGAGAGTCAAACCTTCCAACTGAATCAGGCCTACCAAGAGTTAATCAGGCTACCAACTGAGTTCAAGGCCAACTTGGACACCTTGTCTGAAAAGAGGGCTGCAGATGTGGCTGGTGATAGAGCTGCTGCCTAGAATCCCCCATTGAGGGACGATGACTGCGGCTCAGTGGTAGAATACATTTCTAGCGTGTCTGAGGCTCTGGGTTCCAGCACTTCAAACAAGTAAGCTTGTGTTGACAGGGTGCAAACTGCCGTCCTTGGGCTTGGGTTGTATCCACGCCACAGCCGTGGTGCTCCCCAACCTCGTTCACGCCTCTGAGTGTTTGCTCCAGTGCTGACAGTTGTGTAGACAGCACCACAGTAAAGTTGAGAATGTTTGTATCGCCTTCAAAGAGGACCCCCGTACACGCTGTCACTCCTGGTGCCCCTCAGAGATCCGGCCAGAAGCCCAGGCCATCCCCGTCCCCGTGGATTTGTCTGTTGGGACATTTCATAGAAATGGCATTGCCGACTGTGTGATCTTTTGTACCTGGCTTCTCTTCTTAGCTGGGAGGAGCGTTAGCCACATTTCATTCCTTTTTATAGCCAGATAATAGCCCACTGTAGGTAGAGGTCGGTCTTATTTACCTCTTCCTGGGCTAGTGGTCACTGGGCTCGCTTCTTTCTGCTGTGAGCAACATTGCTATAGACCTTTATGTGCATTGTGTGGGTGTGGGCCTAGCTTTTCTTTCCTGGGTCTTTTTTTGGGGGGGGCAGGGGTGGGGGTAGCCCAAGCTTTCTTCCAACTCACCATAAACCTCCTGCCGAAGGTTCCTGAGATCACGGGTGTGTAGTACTACTGCCAGCCTGGGCTTGTTTCTTCATGTCTCTTGGGCAGATCTGAGGGTAGAGTGGCCACATCCTAGGTGGGTCTGTGTTGACCTCTAGGCTGTCCCGCAGCGTGCAGCAGAGCTGAACATTGCTAACTCTAGCCCTTACCTGTTTGTTGTTGCTTGTTTGTTTAAGAGGAAGTCTCTCTGCGCTGCCCCGACTGCTCCTCCCTCCTCCGAGTGCAGGGATTGTAGGTGTGTACTACCATGCCTCGCTGTCAAAATACTTTTTTAAAGTTTTTATTTATGTTTGTTTTTATGAGGCTGGAGAGACAGCTCATTAGGCAAGAACACTTAACTGCTCTTGCAGAGGACCCAAGTTCTGTTTCCAGCACCCACATGGTGGCTCACAATTTACCTGTACCCCCAGTTCCAGAGGATCTGTCACCATCTTCTGGCTTCTTTGGGTACTGCAGGCATAAAGAGCAGACCCCTCAAACATGAACTAGATAACTAAAAATTTTCAAATACTTATTTTTGTATTTTAAAATATTATTGTTGTTGTTATTACTATTATTATTATTTTGAGACAGAGTCTCACTATGTAGTCTCGGCTGGCCTGGAACTCTCTATGTAGACCAGACTGATCTTGAATTCATAGAGATCCTTCTGCCTCTGCCTCTTGAGTACTGGGATTAAAGGCCCATACCTGGCCTTATTTTTATTATTTTTCATTGTGTCTGTGTGTGTATCTGTCTGTGTATGGGTGTGTGTGTATGTGTGAATCTGTGTGTGTGTGTCTGTCTGTCTGGGTATGTGCACATGAATGAAGGCACTTATGGAGGCCCAAAAAAAGTGTTGGGAGCCAAACCTGCATCCTCTGCCTGAGCCGCCCTCCTCCCCCATTTGGTTTTCCGAGACAGCATTCCTCTGTGTAGGCCTGGCTGTCCTGGAACTCAAAGATCCACCTGCCCCTACCTCTGGGTGCTGGGATTAAAGGGGTATGCCACCACTGCCCAACTTAATTTTTTGGGGGGTAGGCAGTGTACTCTCTTAACCTCCGAATTGGTATTTCAGTCCCCTTTAAAATTTGTTGAGTTTGGGGGCTGAAGAGATGGTTCATCAGTTAAAAATGCTGATTGCTCTTCCAGAAGTCCTGAGTTCAATTCCCAGCACCCACATGGTGGCTCACAACATCTATAATAGGTTCTGATGCCCTCTTCTAGTGTGCAGGTGTACATGCAGATAGAGTTTTCCTATAAATAAAATATATAAATATTTTAAAATAAAATAAAATTTTGTAGATTTTTTAGATATTTTTATAGCCTAGGCTAACCTCCAACTTAAAGAAATCCTCCTGTCTCAGCCTCCACGCACAACAAAATACTGATAAAAAACTGATCTCTGAGGGCAACTGAGGCTCTGAGTGGTTAAGCAAGCTGCTCGTGCTGTGTCTAAGTTAGGGTTTTTATTGGCTGTGAAGAGACACCATGACCATGGCAACTCTTGTAAAGGAGAACATTTAAATTGAGGCTGGCTTACAGTTTCAGAGATTTAGTCCATTGTTGTCATGGCAGGGAGCATGGCAACACACAGGCAGACTTGGTGCTGGAGAGGTAGCTCAGAGTTCTACACGAGGATAGGAAGAGAGAATGAGCCAGTGTGCCTGGCTTGAGCTTCTGAAACCTCAGAGCCCTCCCCCAGTGACACACTTCCTCCAACAAGGCACCTTCTAATAGTGCCATTCTTTTTTGGCCTATGGAGGCCATTTTCATTCAAACTACCACGAGCAGCCTTTAGTAGATGTCTGTACCAGAGAGCAGACCCTATGACAGGGTCTCTGCAGCCTTTTTGTGCTTTAAGACATGACTGGGGAATGTCTGGACTCGGTAGCCAGGGACGGCTTATTCACACAGCTAGAGAACACAGGGCCTGGGCTGGGCCCTTGGGCTTCTGTACACATCAGCAGAAGAGGCCCTGGTGGCTTTGTGTGCCACGTGCCAGAGACCCACTTTCTTGGAGAAGGGGATGACGCCAAGTCCCAGAAACAGATCAGTTCTCACTGGATGGACAGGTGAGATCCTGGCTCTGATCCTGCTGTGACCCTTGCTGTCTGCCCCACCCCCACCCCGCAGGAGTTGGAGCTGGTGGAAGATGTGTGGCGGGGTGAGGCCCAGGACCTCCTCTCCCAGATCGCCCAGCTTCAAGAGGAGAATAAGCAGCTTATGACCAACCTCAACCACAAGGACATGGGCTTCTCTGAGGAGGAGTTCCAGAAGCAGGAAGGTAAGGCACCCCTCCCAGCAGTCCCCATGACCACCCAGAGGGCACGGCCTCAGTTCTGAAGCCTTTGTGTCCAGTTGGATTCGCATCTTGACTCTCCCAGGGAGAAATGACCTAGGTCCTGGACCTATGCTGATGTGAACTCAGCTAGCTGTCACAGTTTTTGTGACCTCCTGCATGGGTCCTGGGACACATTGGACAACCCAGACCCTAGCCACTTGAAATGTTGTTTTAGCACAGAGGGGATGGATGATAAATATATGAACAATAAATAAATGTCTTACTTCGATATATGGCAACTGACCATATGTGAGCGCTGAGGTGGGGGTGTAAAGCGACCTGTGGTCCCTTTAGATCCAGTCATCATCGGGGTGCTCATGGTTCAGTCCTAATGAAGTGGTACGTTGAGTCACACTAGTGCCATGGACACATGGTACATGCCAAGGCCCTGGGGTATGAGTGTAGGGAAACCTAGAAGGCCAGGGTCAGAGATGATGGTTGAGGCCGAGGGTGGCTGGAGATGAGCTCAGAGGGCCCAAGGGATCCGACCACCCCGCGCTGTAGAGCCCAGGTTGGGATTGTCTTCTCTGTCGGAAGAGATTTCAGGCTGTGGTCAGGACAGGGTGAATCGCAGGTAGGTGTGGACAGTAAGTCTGGTTTGGTTGGCACTGGAGGCCACCAACTGCCATCTGTCCCATAAATAGTACCTAGGACCCTCATGCCTGACTCTGCAGGGGCTGGGAAAACGAGAATAGGCAGTGGAATTTCTCTGGACCCCTGTGAGCTTCTTCTGCGCCTGGGAGCCAGCGTCCTTCCCCTGATGGGATCCTGCCTCTTGTAGCTGACACTGGGGAATCAAATCTCAGATTTGTCTCTTTCGTGTTTGTCTTTGAGACGGGGTCTCACTGTGTAGCCGTGGCTAGCTTGGAACTAGCTATGTAGGCCAGACAAGCCTTGAATTTACAGAGCTCTGCCTCCTGAATGCTGGGGTTGATGGGGTGCACCACTACACCCGGCTACCGGATTTTTAGCCTGAGCAAACCCCTGGCTGTCCACATAAAGCCCCACCCTCTGGTTTGATGGACAGGAGTGGATTTGGATGAGGGCCCTTTAGATGTGGTTACAACTTTGAGAGGGTAAAGTATGGAGCTGGGGTGTGGCTCAATTGATAGAGACCTTGCCTAGCATGCATGAGGAGCTGGATTGCATCTCAGGCAGCATAAACCAGGCATGGTGGCACATGCTTGTAATCCTGGCACTCGGGAGGCAGAGGCGGGTGGATTGCTGTGCGTTCGAGGCCAGCCTGGTCTACAGAGTGGGGATTCTCTACTCTTGGGTGTTCTTTATTGAGAAGTGTCTGGTGGGCTTAGAAACCAAGCTGGTACAGTGAGTAGATCGTCTCCAGAGCCAGACCACAGGACTTGACTTTCGTCATCTGCCGCGTGATCTGATGGACTCACAAGGCCTTTGTGTGCCTCTGTTGCCCTGTGCCCTTGGAATTGGAGAAAGCAGTAGCGGTGCCACTCCCTTAAGTTTGTCTGGTTTCTTAGTTTAGTGTTTTCAAGGTCTGTCCATATTTTGGTGGATGTCAGTGGTTTTCCATCTTTTTTCATAGCTGCATACTATTCCATTGCACAGGCAGACCATGTCAGTCATTCATCCATAGATGGCGCTTTCTGGTGGCATCCACTTTTTGGCTGCTGTGAACCTCTTTTGGGTGTTTGTGGGGAGACCTGGTTTCAGCTCTGTAGGATCCTCTTCTAGGAATGAAATTGTGGAATCATTTTATTTAGGAACCAGCCATCTTGGTTTTGCCTATAATATTCCTGCCATGCACCCACAGGCCTCTGGGAGCAATCTGCCCGCTCTAGACAAGCCTCAGAGGCCGCGGGCAGCTGTAAGCTGTTTTCCCTGTAGCCCCTGTGTGTGGCTCTGCCCCTGAAGTCTCCCAGTCCCTGCCGACCAGTGTGGACCAGCATAAGGTGTGCACTGGAGACGCACATGGCGTCCAGCGTGCCCGGCTTCCACAGGACCAGCTGGGAGCTGTGTTCTCCACGCCTGCAGCCCCCGCCCAGTGAAGCGGCAGGCAGATGCCAGGCTGCCTTCAAGGTTATTTTTATTTTGTGAGGAAACCATGGGAACACAGCGGGGACCAAGCGTTCCCCATCTACTAGAGGAACAAGTATGGGGCAGGCAGTGCCCTGGGAGAAAGAGGGCAGCACTGGTGACCCTGGGACCCAGTCAAGAGAGACATGAAGCAGGGCGGGGGCCAGGGGCCGTCTGAGGACTCAGGTGCAGGGGTCATATTTCTGTGGAGGTGAGCCTGGGGAAGGAAGGGTACTTAGAGGAACCAGCCCTCTGTGGGCCACTGGGTTTCTGAATAGTGACAGGTGCTATGTTCTGGTTCCTTCTGTCTCCACCTCAGAAGCCTTTAGATTAGAAATTCCCTTTGGGTCCCTCTTGGAATCGGTCCAGCTAGAGAGCTGTTAGCACATGGGGCTGTGGGCTGAGGGTGTCCAGCCACTGCACAAGGCAGAGGGGGTGCAGAGGGACCTGTGAGGCTCTGCCGCTGGCCCTTGGGCTCTGGAGGAGTGACTGACATGAGGAACAGAGAAAAGCTGACCACAGCCATTTTTGGTTTTGTTTGTTTCTTTTAGGTTATTTATTTATTTATTTATTTATTTTCCGAGATAGGGTTTCTCTGTTGTAACTCTGGCTGTCCTGGAACTCACTCAGTAGGCCAGGCTGGCCTCAAAATTACAGAGATCTGCCCATCTCTGCTGGGATTAAAAGGAGTGCGTGCCACCACCGCCCAGCTTAGGTTTTATTTTGTTTGAGGGTCTACCTACATGTTTGCCTGTGCGCCATGTGTGTGCCTGGTGCCCATGGAGGTCACTAGAGGGCACTGGATCCCTAGAACTGGAATTAGGGAGGGTTGTGAGCCACCTTGTGGGTGCTGGTAACTGAACCCTGGTCCTCTGCAAGAGCAGCAAAAGCCCATAACAGCTGAGCCATCTCTCCAGCCCTTTTTTGGTTTTGATTTTTTTTCCCCTTGAGAAGGAAGTTCAAAGTAGTGAGATGGAGTTACACTGGATTATTCTTGGGATGTGTCCCACCGCGTGTGGCTTTTTTTACATGAGTTTTGGGGGTGGGATTCCATTTTCAGATTTTGCAGAGCAAGCACGTTTACCTTCTTAGCCATCTTGGTCATCTTGTAGGTCTTTGGTGGGGGGAGTCTAGGGATGGGGTCTTGCTAGGTAGCCCAGGCTGGCCTCATGTCTGCAGGAGCCCTCCTGCCTGTCTCCAGAGTGCTAGGATCACAGGTATGCTGCCACCCTTTACTAGATTTTTTAAAATTATTTTCTTCTTGTGTGTGTATCTGCTTGAGTTTATACATGTTTGAATCATCTTCCATCTCTCTTCCACTTCATTCACTGAAGCAGGTTCTCTCAATCAAACCCAGAGCTCATGGATTTGGCTGGTCTTGATTCTCTCCTTTGCTTTCTGAGGCTGGAATTTCAGGTGATGTTCACCTGGCATTGCAGTAGATTCTGGGGATCTAAATTCTAATCTCTTGCTTACTGGGCACTGAACCTTCTCAGCAGGCCTGGTTTCTGATTTTTTTTTTTTTTTTTTTTTTTTTTACTTTTAGGGGTGGGTGGGTTGCAAGGTCTCACTGTGAAGCTACAGTTTAGCCTGGACCTTGCTACCTTTGAGCTTACAGAGATCTACCTGCTTCTGCCTCTGCCTCTGCCTCTGCCTCCAGAGCTCTGGGATTGAAGGTGTATGCTGCCATACCTGGCTCAGCAAACATCCTTTTTATTCTAGACAGGGGTCCTCTATGTAGACCAGGCTGATCTTGAACTCACAGAGATCCACCTGCCTCTGCCTCCAGGGTGCTGGCATAAAAGGTGTGTGCCACTAAGACCGGCTTTCATCAATGCCTAAAGGCACCTTATGTGAGAGGCCTGGCGCTACCCCTCAGCAGCCTCAGTGATGGCGTACCGTCCTGGCTGCCTGCCCAGTGCTGTGACTGCCCAAATGGTTTTGTGTGTGTGTTGGTTCCATCTATTCCCCCAAGCTGTGCTGGGTAGGAGCAGCTACATCCCATTTTATGACTCGGGAAACAGAGACAGAAGGTAGCCCAGAGCCACACAGCCATTAAGCAGGAGGGTCAGTGTGAGCTTGAAGGCTCGCTCACACTGTGTCACTGTGTGAGGTCATGTCTGCCATGACATGTGGGGATTGTTGCTGTCAGGTGCTGTGAAAGCGAGGCAAGGAGTGGGGGTGTCTCAGGGTGAGGGAGGGGGCCAGAGGGCAGAGAGGACCAGTGAGCTGAGTCCTATGTGCTGCAATCTAAAGGAGGCCAAGAGGAAAAGAAAGCTTCAGGCAGAGGGAAGAACGAGGCCCAGGCACTGAGGTAGGAATGTGTTTGGCAGGACTGAAGGCAGAGGCCTGCACCAGGGTGTGTGGGGCACCGGGGGCGGGGGAGGGGGGCTTGGGGGAGACGGGCCTCGGGGGAGAGTTCCAGCCCTCTTGTGGTGTGACGCTATGGGAGCCTCACCTGCCAGTCTTGCCTTCACCAGGCATGTCAGAGCGCGAGCGGCAGGTGATGAAGAGGCTGAAGGAGGTGGTGGACAAGCAGAGGGACGAGATCCGAGCCAAAGACAGGGAGCTTGGCCTGAAGAACGAGGACGTCGAGGCTGTAAGTGACCAGCGCTAATCTGAGTCCACTCTCCCACTCCACGGCACCAGCAAGAGCCCATGGCAGGGAGGCTGGAGAGATGGCTCGGGGGTTAGGAGCACTGGCTGCTATTGCAGAGGAGCCAGGTTTAATTCCCAGCATTCACGTGACAGGTCTCAACTGTTTGCATCTCCAGTCTCGGGGAATCTGACGCCCTCTTCTGGCCTTCACAGGCAGCAGGCACACATGTGGTGTACAGAGAGGTACACACAGACAAAACACATAGCCACATAAGAAATAAATCTTGAAATAAAGCACCCATGTGTATAGCATTCCTTGTCAAGATTCCCGTCAAAAGTAGAAACAAATTGAAAGATGTTTGTGATGTCCGCACTACACCCAAAGGGGTTTGCCCTTGTGCCGTAGACAGCCTGGTTACAGTGCACGGTGGCCTCCCTCCACGGCTCTTTCTCTCTACAGCTACAGCAGCAACAGACAAGGCTAATGAAGATCAACCATGACCTTCGGCACCGGGTCACAGTGGTGGAGGCCCAGGGGAAGGCCCTGATTGAACAGAAGGTGGAGCTTGAAGCAGATCTGCAGACCAAGGAGCAGGAGATGGGCAGCCTGCGGGCAGAACTCCGGAAGCTTCAAGAGAGGCTGCAGGGCGAGCACAGCCAGAACGAGGAGGAGGCCGAGGTGAGCAGTGAGCGGCGGCGTTGAGGCGAGTGGGAACCTGGGGCTGGAGGCCGGCACCAGGCAGGCAGAATTGCCTTGGTTTCCCCTTTGCACTTAAGAAGGTAGGAGGGACAGAGAGCTCCGCTAGCCCCAGTACACACAACTGGGCATGGGCAGAGCTGGCCCAGAAGCCCTGGTCTCCAGCATTCCAGAGGGCGTGTGATCCAGTGATGGTTACTGAACTGCATTCATTCATTCATTCATTCATTCATTCTAGTGGCTGTCGGCTGTGCAGCAGACACAGAGGATAGGATGGTAAGAATTGCCTAGTCCTGGTTGCTGCCCCATGGAGCATATGTTTAGCATAGGGCAGTAATCACAGTTACCATAGGGACTGGGAGTTCTATCCAGACACCCAAGAGAATGAAAATGAACACAGGAAGCGGAGAGATGGCTCAGCAGTTAAGAGCACTTGTTGCTCTTCCAAAGGACCAGTTCCGTTCCTAAACATCCACACTGGAGAGCTCACAACTGCCGGTGACTCCAGCTCCACCCTCCTCTGGCCTCCATGAGCGCCTACATACACATGCACACATAGCCACATCCAGACACACACACACACACACACACACACACACACACACACATTTTAAGAATAAAACCTGTACAAGCTGGTATGATGGCTCACCTGTGATCCCAGCACTCAGGAGGGTGAGGCCAGAGGCTTAGGATCAGGGTCACCCTTACTTATCAAATTCCAGACTAACCCGAGCTGTGTGAGACTGTCTCAAAAGCAAAAATAAAACCCAGTAACCAAAACTACGAAGATGTTCACAGCAGCGTTTCTCGTAAGATCTGACAAACGAGAGGACACCCGAGTGGAAATGAGTAGGGAAATACGGTCATACCACATTATAGTCCACGGAGTGGAATATGACTCAGCCCTGAAAAAGACTGAGTCAGGTGCTCATACTGGCCATAAGGTGAATCTTGAAGAATTCCTGAAGAGCTAGACTAGCCAGACACAGAAGGCCACATGCTTCGCGACTCCACCTGAGGCGCCTAGATCGGGCAGATCCAGGACGGCATGTAGTTTGGTGGGGTGGGGACGAAGGCAGCTGCCAATAGCTAATGGGTGCAGGGTTTCTTTGGAGATGAGGACAACATTCTGGAATTAGATGGTTGCACACCTCGGGCTCCATTCTTTGAAGCGTAGATGTTACCCTATGTAAATCACATATGTTTTTCACTTGTTTATTTTGTTCGTGTGCAACGCATGAGCCACAGTGTGTGGAGTTCAGGGACAGCTTGTGCGAGTCGGTTCTATTCCTTCCTTCTGTGGGTTCCCGGGATGGGACTCAGGTAAATGAGAGAAGAGTCTTTGTCCATCAGGAGAATTAAACAGGTCGGTTTGCCTGAGGTGGGCCGGAGGGGGCTTTTCCAGGAGGTGATTGGCAGAATCAGTAAGGTTGAAGGAGGAGGACGGGGAGTGAGTTCCAGGGAGGACGGTCGACCTGTGCAAAGGCCCTGTGGCAGCAGGAGCCAGTGGTGAGACATTGTCCTTGCCTGTGTGTCTCAGGAAGAGCTGGTGGCTGGGGCTCCCAGCAGGACCTGCACTTGGGAGGTGATCCCTGAGGCAGTGTGTGACAGAGAAGAGGGGTGAACTGGAAGCCTGGTGACAAGGCCACACCCCAGGCTGAGGATGCTCAGCCCTGCTGGGGCTTACGAGAAGTGCCCAGAGCCGCCTAGAGTCTCCTTTCCACAGGGTGATAGTGGGGACATTTACTGATGAGGTCCTGCCCTGGAGGGGCTAAAGGAGGCCTAGGGAGTGAACCTGCTTGTCCAGCAGATGCCAACTAGTCAGAGGCAGGCATGAGCGCTGGCGGCCTCCCTGTCTCAGGACAGAGCTGTTGGAGGCCCGGAGCCAGGTACAGTGAGTCTGACACAGATGGTCCTCCCGAGGGGGACTCATGAACTCCGAGAATGGGCTCTTAATGCTGACGACTGGCAGGGCTCTGAAGGTGTAGCTCCTGCAGCTGGTGATGGGGTGAAGGTGGGGGCAAGGAGGAGATGCTGGGGTTTCCATATAAGTGAGACCGAGACCCCAGTGGACACAGGAACATGGCCAGGGCTTGCATCTTATTTCCCTAGGTGTACACTGACTGTTTAAGGTTCACACGCCCCACTAGTCACCCCGTAAAGCAGATGAGCTTACAAGCAACTGAGTTCCAGCCTTGGAAGTCCTTGCTTGTCAGATGAATCTGGGCCAGTTGCTTCTGAAGGACCAGAAGCCATCCTTTGGGGGACAGGTTGGGACCTGATTTTAGCCTACAGTGTCATGAAGTCAAGTTAATTGGTTAAGGAGAGAGAGAAAGATATGTTGGCGGTAGTGACAGCTTCAGGCACCGCTGGTTCCAGGTGCTCAGAGGAGGGTAGCCTGGATTCAACTCAGGCCTTCTTGGTTTTATTTTCTCTAAGTTGGTAGCATTCTCAGGTGGGCTCTTGCCAGGGGCACGGTCCCCTCAGAAAGCCTCTTTCCCAAGAGTCTCAGCTGAAGTCTTCAGGGATCTCTCATGGCTCATCGTTGAGTCAGACCTGTGTGGAATGGCCCAGAAGAGGTCTACTGTGCCCTCCTGGTCCCCAGCTGCTGTAGAGGTGTCCACAAGCCAGGTGGATACAAGTGGACCTGTGGAAACTAGGGGAGGTCCAGGTGTGTGGGTGGGCAGGTGGGTGGGTGGGCACTGCTGCCCTCTGGAGCGCAGGAGTGGCTGTGAGAGTCACGAAGGCCCTGCAGCCGCAGTAGTGCATGAGGGTCCCCTGACAGGGCTCCGCAGGTGGGATTAGCCCTGGAAGGCAGTATAAAGGGGAAGCACGGTGTGGTAGGTGACTTTGCAGTAATGCAAGCCTGAAGTCAAAGGCTGGGCCAGATCCACAGCAGGGGACAACGAGGTGCATGCACAAGACAGAACCACTAGGCCACAATCTGGGGGTACCCATGCCACACCCTTGACCCAGAAACTCAGGCATCTGTACTTCTGACCAGGCAGAGCTGGTCTAAACCTGGGTCCCCGAGGACATCACCCTAGGGACCATGTGATTCCAGCCCTGCTCCAGGTCCTTCCCTTAAGGAGGACAGGAACATTCTGCACCACTGGCCGCATAGGCTGGTTTCACCTTCCCTTTCTGGCCGCCGAGGAGTAAGGAAGAACCGGGGAAGGGCTGGGGAGATGGCTGCCGATAAAGCACTTGCCACGCAGGTGCAAGGACTTGAGTTTGGAGACCTGAATTCAGATTCATGCACAGAAAACCAGATGGGGCTGATGCCTGTACCCCAACACTGGTCGGGGGGCAGGGAGGTCTCGGGGCCTCACCCCATACCCAGCCAGTCTAGCAGAATGTCTGAGCTGAACAGATAAGCTGGAGAGCGATTGAGGAAGACACCTGAGGCCAGTGTCCGGCCTCTGTGTGTGCACGTGAACAGGAAGAATAGAAATGAGGCGGAAAGTCAGGCGCAGGGAGGAGCTTTTGTGCCCGAGTTCTGGATTACTCTGCCGGGTTGACCTCAGAGCTGTATGAAATCCAGGGTGCTTGTCAATCAAACGGGAGTGCATCCGGGTGGGATGAGACCGGGGACTTCTGGTAGATGAAGGAGACATCCCTGACTCAGTGGTTCAGGATTTCATGCAGCCCAGGTGGAGAAATATTGGGGGTGGGGGAGGGGCAGTGGAGAGGCATGGCTGGCTGGCCCTCATACATCCAGAAGGTTCTCTGAAGCACTCATACTCAGTGGCAGAGTGCTTGCCCCTACACCGGGAGAAGGGGGGAGGGAGGGACAGGTCGGGTGGGCAGGTTTCCAGTGGAATGTGAAGCAAGCTATTCCAGGCAGGGAACAGCCTGGAGCCAGGCTGGGGAATACAGCCTGTGGCTGGGTGCGGTTAGTCCTAGGACAGGGCTGGAGGAGGCAGATGGGAGCTATAGAGGAATCTGGAGCCAGAGAGGAAACTTTTTTTTACTTTCCTGATTTTGTGAGACAGTCTCTCCACATAACCCTGGCTGTTCTGGAGCTCACTATGTAAACCAGGCTGGCCTCAAATTCACAGAAATCCTCCTGCTTCTGCCTCCTGAAGGCTGGGATTAAAGGTGTGCATCACCATGCCTATCTGAGGAAACCATTTTATTTCCTGAGGAGCCTGGTTTTCATTCTAATTTACCCAGTCCTTGCCTTTTTCTTTCTTTGTTCTTTTTCTGGGTGTTGTTTGTTTGTTTTGGGACAAGGCTCATGTGGCCTAAGGTGGACTTGGAAGTCAGTATCCGAGGATGACCCAGAACTCATGGCCCTGTTGCCTCCTCCTCTCTGGAGCCAGGAGTATAGTATGTAAACTATATACACTAGGTATACACTAGGTTTATGCAAGCCGGGGTGTTGGACCCAGGACATGGTGTGTATTTGGCAATTGCTCTGTCCACTGAGCTGTATCCTCAGCTTCTTCATGGTGTTTTGAGATAGGATTTCACAATGTAGTCCAGGCTGGCCTCAAACTCCACACCCAGCTTTTACACTAACCTTCAGTTTGACCTCCAGAAGAGAAGATCCCCCTCGGACTTTCACAGAAGATTGAGGAATAAATCCACAGAGTTCGGCCATTTGCAGTGTCCAGGGAAGAGGAGTGTGCCAGGGCTAGCTTCCATCTCCAGTGCTGCAAAATAACTCATGATGAGTGGCTTCTAGGTAATTTCTAGGAAGCAAATCTTCGGATAAAGTGAAGTGTACAAGGGCCAGGCATGGTGGTGCATGCGTGGAGTCCCAGTGCTTGAAAGGTAGAAGGTGTTTGGGGCATCCTCAGCTACATTTCAAGTTTAAGGGTAGCCTGGGCTATGTAGAGGGAATATCTCACAACAACAACAACAACAAAGGCAGAAAATCCCACAAACCCCTAAGGGCCTGATAGCTGGCTTGAGCCAGTGTTTAGATCCCTTTGGGTTTGTGCCTGGGTCCTGGGTCCAGTGTAATCAGAGAGTACAGTCGTGGCTGTTCTGAACTGTGGTCACCAGGCTCTGTTCATCCAGTGAGGCGCCTTCCCAGGAGGCCAGGCCTCAGGCTGGAGGCCCTGACCCAAGATACTGCTCCTGGAGCCACCAGGTTATCTCCTAGCACCTGTGCCCAGAGAGCCCCAGGGAGCAGCTTATCTGAGATAACCCGAGCCACCTGCAGTCCCTTGTGGAGTGAGCCTAGAAGAACCTCTGATTGGCATGATGTCCAGAGTGGAAGGAATTGCTTCAGGCTTTCCAGCAGGCCTTACCTGGGCTGCGCACACACTGGAGCCATGGCTGTAGAAGCCCGGTTCATAGATCCCACACTCCAGGTGTGAGTACTCCAGGCAAAACTGCCACACACGTAGCTAATTCTCACCTAAGCTCCGGGAGGGTTAGACCTCCCTACCACAGAAGAGCCAACCCTGCTCCAGACCGGAGGACGCTCTGTGTCCTTTTTTTTTTTTTTTTTTAAAGATTTATTTGCTGTGCTGTGGTGACACACGCCTTTAATCCCAGCCCTGAGGTAGAGGCAGGTGGATCTCTGTGAGTTCGAGGCCAGCCTGGTCTACAGAGTGGGTTCCAGGACAGCCAGAGCTACACAGAGATACCCTGTCTCAAAAAACCAAAGCCAACAAAAAAGATTTTTTATTTACATATATAATGTGGCTGTTTTGTCTGCATGTATGTCTACACACCAGAAGAGGGCATCAGATCCCATGGGATGACAGTTGTAGATGGTTGTGAGCCTCCATGAGGGTGCTGGGAATCAAACCTGGGTCCTCTGGAAGAGCAGCCAGTGCTCTTAACCATTGAGACATTTCTCCAGCCCCAGCTAGCTCAGTGTCCTGGCTGAAATAACCACTGCTGGGGAGCAGGAAACCCTGCATGTCAATGTGAGAAGAGACTTTAGAAATATCACTAGGTTAACTGGGCCATGGTGGTAAATACACCTGTAAACCTAGCACTAGGGAGGCTGAGGCAGGAGGATTTGGAATTTGAGTCTCTAGATCTTAAAACCATCGACAACAAATCCAATAGGTTTTCATGACACAGCAGGGGTCTAAACAAACGTGGGGAACACTGTGTGTCCCTAACGACTCTAGTGTGCAACCTCTGTTCTATGCCACTGATGCTGAAAGTTAGTGGAAAACTCCTACACATGCATCAGCATCCCATGCATGGGGAGCACCTTTCCAGGAACCTCTCTCTCAATCCTCACCATTGGTGTATTTTGTATATGTCTGTCTTGATCCTGCCGTTCAGCCTGTGTCTGTTCCCAGTTCTGAGTTCAATGACAGCAAAACGCAGAGCACTTAGTAAAATGCTGGATGCCCTTTTATGGAGGACACTGTCAGGGCAGGTGGCCAGCCCCTGACGGTGTGGCCTCGGTAGTCACAGATAATGCTTAAGGTTTGCTTCACAGTAGAGTATTACACAACCATAAAAAAGAATGAAGCTTTGACCTGGCTGCAACAGGCTGGGCGGAGAAGCCAAACCCTGCGGGGTAGCCCTAGCCAGATTGCCAGTGGCCTGGGGAAGGGAATCATATTTCTTCTGCGGCTGCCTACCTTTCTGCAGTGGTTCTGGCTGCAGCTGTAGGTATGGGCAGAGCCCTCCCCACCCACCTCAGCCTTCCCCTAGCTCAGCTGACCTGCCCAGCAGGCAGCGTCTCCTTTCAGCTGTCCCTTCCTAGAACAGCTTGTCCAGGACTCGGAGCATCTCAGCTCAGCCTCCTGGGGTCCTTGGCTTCTCGACTTTGAGCCACTGTCCTAACGAGAGTCCCCTTCTCCCTGTCTCCCTATGGGGTTGAGGGGCTGAGGAGGGCTGTGTTGTCCACTCTGCCTTCTCATTCTAGAGTATCCTGACCTCAGGGTACACACTGGAGGCTCCCGGGTGTCACACTGTGCATGGCCTTGAAGAAATGGACCACCTGACGTTTGGCCTGCTGGCTTGGGGGGGTGGGGCTCAGTGATATGGCAAGTTCATGGGGGGTGGGGCTCAGTGGTATGGCATGTTCATGGGGGGTGGGGCTCAGTGGTATGGCACGTTCATGGCATTTCTGCCTTGGCATGTGCAAGGTCTGGATACCTCAAGTATTAGGAAAGAGGAGGAATAGAGGGAAAGGGGTGTTCTGAGGCACACACCCCTCACCTCAGCATTCCAGAGGCAGAGGCAGGAAGACTGATGTGGGTTCCAGCCAGCCTGGGCTACAGAATGTGAACCTGTCTCAAAAAGGAAAATAATGGGCCTTGTGTTTTAGGGTCACTATTGCTATATGATGAGACACCGTGACATAAAACTATCCAGGACAAGAGATATAAAAGTACTAAGGGCCACGGGATGAGGCTACTTATTAATTTATGGTTTGTTGGTTTGTGACAAAGCCTCACATTGTATCGCAAGCTGGAAGTCTCTGTAGCACAGACTGGCCTCATACATACATAGGTCAGGCTGGCCTTGAACTCCAGGCCAGCCTCAGCTTCCCATGTGCTGGGATTAGTCATGCACCACCACACCCAGCTAATATACTTTGAAATGGATAAAATGGTAAACTCCATGTTTCATGTGTTTTGCTAGTTTCTTTGAAAGGCTACCTGGCTCTGGAAGGACCCGGGAGGGAAGCTGTAATCCGACGCAGGCCAGGTGACTCAGGATGAGACTAGGATCTGTGTGTGTGACTTGCATTAAGGATAGACATATCCCCCTGTCATGCTCTGAACTCAGGCACGATGACAGGAGCCCCTGGGGAAGGGACTTGGCCGGAAGGTCTGTCACAGAAAGTGACATGGCTTCTTGTTACATGACAGCGGAAGCAAGAACGAGTCTAAGGCTTTGCTCCCACACACCTTGGCCAGATTAGCAGAGGTCTGCGTGAGGATATGGGAGGGGCACCTGGAGGAGAAAGAGCAGCAGATTGTGGAGGGGTGGTAGTTGGAGGCACAGTAGAAGGCACGCCTCTGCTTGTTTGTGATAGAACCCCGAGTCGGGTGGGAGTCTGGGACGCAGGCTAGCTCAGTGGAGGGGCTCGTGAACAGGTGGTGGCTGGCTTCCACCTCCAGAAGGAAGCGGTATAGAAGGTAAGCGGAGGCTGCTGTCCAGATACTGAGAATAGCGACCTGAGCAGGCCGCCTACCAGAGGGAGGTGGAAAATTCCAGCATCGGGGGATGTGGAGCAGGAGCTGTCAGGAACCCCTTGACGGCATCTCTGCTGCCTTCGGATGCAGCCGCAGCCAGATGGAGAAGAGTGCATCTCAGACGCAGAGAAGGCCGCCCTGGACCTCAAGGACCCCAACCGCCCACGGTTCACACTGCAGGAGCTGCGGGATGTACTGCACGAGAGGAATGAGCTCAAGTCCAAGGTGTTCCTGTTGCAAGAGGAGCTAACATACTACAAGAGGTGAGGGCGGGCAGCAGGAAACAAACTCTGGCCTGACCTCCGGCCATACCCCAAACCCAGGTACATTTGTAAAGCAGAGAGTCAAGCATTCTTACAGATGGCATATATGTCACACAGCCTTCAGCAAACCATTGTACGTCTTTCATTACCAAGGTGGGGAGGGATGATTTGAAGTCTTTGAGCTGCAGAGATGTCTGTCTGAGGGATTGGGGAGGAGGTATATGGCTCAGTCAGTGAAGAGTTTACATTGCAAGTTTGAGGACCTTAGTTCAAGTCCCCAGCCTGTTGTCATGGTTCCTGCCTGTTATCCCAGCCCTGGGAAGGTGGAGGCAAATGGATCCCTGGTGTGGGCTGGCAGCTAGCCTAGCCAAATCACTGAGCTCCAGAATCAATGAGAGATCCTGTTTCAAAAAATAAGACAGAGGGGCTGGAGAGATGGCTTAGTGACTAAGACCTGGGTTCAGTTCCTAGCACCTACATCAGGTAGCTCACAACCTGTAACTTCAACTCCAGGGGCTCCAGTGCCCTCTTGCTTCAGGTACCTGCACTCATACACACATGCACACATACATACAGACACATGCACACATACATACAGACACACATGCACACATACATACAGACACATGCACACATACATACAGACACACATGCACACATACATACATGACACACATGCACACATACATACAGACACATGCACACATACATACAGACACACATACATACAGACACATGCACACATACATACAGACACATGCACACATACATACAGACACACATGCACACATACATACAGACACATGCACACATACATACAGACACACATGCACACATACATACAGACACACATGCACACATACATACAGACACATGCACACATACATACAGACACATGCACACATACATACAGACACACATGCACACATACATACAGACACATGCACACATACATACAGACACACATGCACACATACATACAGACACACATGCACACATACATACAGACACACATGCACACATACATACAGACACACATGCACACATACATACAGACACACATGCACACATACATACAGACACATGCACACATACATACAGACACATGCACACATACATACAGACACATGCACACATACATACAGACACACATGCACACACACATACATACAGACACACATGCACACATACAGACACATGCACACATACATACAGACACATGCACACATACATACAGACACACATGCACACATACAGACACATGCACACATACATACAGACACATGCACACATACATACAGACACATGCACACATACATACAGACACACATGCACACATACATACAGACACATGCACACATACATACAGACACATGCACACATACATACAGACACACATGCACACATACATACAGACACACATGCACACATACATACAGACACACATGCACACATACATACAGACACACATGCACACACATACAGACACACACACACATACATACAGACACACATGCACACATACATACAGACACACATGCACACATACATACAGACACATGCACACATACATACAGACACACATGCACACATACATACAGACACATGCACACATACATACAGACACATGCACACATACATACAGACACATGCACACATACATACAGACACATGCACACATACATACAGACACACATGCACACATACAGACACACATGCACACATACATACAGACACACATGCACACATACATACAGACACACATGCACACACATACAGACACATGCACACATACAGACACATGCACACATACATACAGCACACACATGCACACATACATACAGACACACATGCACACATACATACAGACACATGCACACATACATACAGACACATGCACACATACATACAGACACATGCACACATACATACAGCACACACATGCACACATACATACAGACACACATGCACACATACATACAGACACATGCACACATACATACAGACACACATGCACACATACATACAGACACATGCACACATACATACAGACACACATGCACACATACATACAGACACACATGCACACATACATACAGACACACATGCACACATACATACAGACACATGCACACATACATACAGACACACATGCACACATACATACAGACACACATGCACACATACATACAGACACATGCACACATACATACAGACACGACACATGCACACATACATACAGACACACATGCACACATACATACAGACACATGCACACATACATACAGACACACATGCACACATACATACAGACACACATGCACACATACATACAGACACATGCACACATACATACAGACACATGCACACATACATACAGACACACATGCACACATACAGACACATGCACACATGCACACATACATACAGACACACAGATGCACACATACATACGCACACTCACTATTACTATTACTACTGATGATGACGACAACGACAATGACAACGATGAAAATAAACATTGGGAGAAGGGAAAGCCAGGAGAATAAGTGTGCTGGATGCAGCCCCGACTCCATGGGGGACATCGAGAGGCACTGACAGCCCCGTGTGGGCCTGGTGCAGGTAGAGTGCACCTGGATGTTCAGAGGGGGAGAGATAGTTCTGGAAACCAGGAGGAGCTAGAGGGCCTTGTAGCAGAGAAGGTCTTGGAAGCAGGCCTTCCTTCCAGGTGGGCTAGCGCTCAGGTGTGGGCGCCATCAAGTCAGCTGCTTCCTAAAAATGGGAGAAATCGAGGCACAGAATCAGCACCATTTTGTGAAGACAGGAAATGGGAGTTGTTCTGTTTGGCTGAAATATCTGAGGATGGAGTTCAGTGGCACACATCTATCAGTCTAGTGCTGAGTGACTGAGACAGGAGGATGCCATGTTTGAGGTCAGGCTAGGCTAAATAACAAGATATTATTTCAAAACAAAGGAGTGGGTATGGTGGGACACATCTAAAACTCCAGAATTTGGGAGGTGGAGTCTAGAGGATCAGAAGGTCTTGGTCACTTTCAGGTGCACATGAAGTTCAAGGCCCACCTGGGACACACCATGAGACTTTGTCTAAAAAAAAATCCAAACCAAAAAAGGATGGACAGAGGGCTGGAGATGGTGCAGGTCCAAGTGTGAATTCAGAACTCAGATCTTCAGAACCCATGTAAATGCTGAGATGATGTGTGGACTTCCTGTCGTTCCAATGGATCCCCAGAGCAAGCTGACTAGGGAGAGGACCCTTATCTGAGAGCTCTGGGTTGATTGAGAGACCCTGCCTCAAAGAATAAATTGGGAGGGGGTAGAGGAGATCCGCATCTACCTTGGGCCTACACACACACACACACACACACACACACACACACACACACACACACGTGCATTCAGGCATGAATACATATCTGTAGTCGTCCATATATACACACACATACCATACACATCAAAAGGAGAGGGAGAAAGACAAAGAGGAGGGAGGGAGGGAGGAATCAAGTCCCTGTGCTGAACCACCTCCCCTGGGCCAGAGGGACCACAGACTCTTACCGTCCCAGATCCCCAGGCAGAGTGTGCCACCCCAGTTGCCATCTTCCCAAGTACCTTCTTCCCTGTCAAGAAATTTTGTACTCTATCGAACCATTCTTTTCGCTTCTGGAATGTTCCAGTTCTTACAGAATATTTTGACTTACTTGTTGCATGCCTTTAGTGAAGAAATCGAAGAGGAGAATCGAATACCCCAACCTCCGCCCATTATCCACCCAAGAACATCCCCCCAGCCGGAGTCTGGGATCAAGCGACTGTGAGTATCGTGCTTCCCGTGTGGGCCGAGCCACACGCGGCTCATCTGCGTTCCTGTGACCTCTGACTCCAGGTGTGGGCACCTTCTCGAGCTTGTTGCTAACCACAACCGCTGGAACAGGCTTCTCCCTCCACTGCGGCCTGCCCCCTGCCATTTGGTCATCTCCCTGCCTGGACAGCCAGTTCTTCTTGGGGTTTTTGGGCAGAGATTTGGGAGCACCTGGGAAACTGGGAGGTGATGGGGCCTGTGGCTGGTGCTCAGGAGCTTGCTTGGGTGTGGTTCTGGGCTTGGTACACTCAAAAAATTGTTGGAGGGGGCCTCTTGCATTTTCAGAGTTTGAAGTGTCAGTTATCAGTAGCTAGGTGTACTGGCCCACGCTTGAATCCCTGCACTTGGGAGGTGGAGGCAGGAAGATTAGGAGTTCCATGTCATCCTTGGCTACATAGTAAGTTCCAAGACCAGCCTGGGCTACATGAGACTTAAAAAAAATAGGCCCAGAGTGTCCTGAGTCCTCCTCATTTTGGATTCTGTGATGATCAACTCCCAGAACTGGTCGGTCTACATTGGTGCCTCATATACGCAGACTCAGGCTCTGGTTGCTATGAGATACATGCAGAAGGAAACATGTAGGTCCTTTCATCAGATGGACCTTAAGCCTCTCTGAGTGCTTGGCATTGTAGATCTCCTTCATTCTCATGGAAGTTTGCAGGCTTTCTCCTTTGAAAAGAATAGAGGTGTAGAATTTTCTCCAGTTTAGAAAATCCGTAGGCCCCTGAGGACTTGCAGGTGAAGGGCTGAGTTTTTGTCTGGCTTTGTCAGGCAGTTTGTGTCCACCAAGAGCCTGCTACAGGCCAGCTCCTGTCCCTCAGATCGCCATGTAGGGGCCTCACCCTGGTGCTGGTATGTGATAGACTGTCGTTTTTAGGGGACCCTTGAGGCAGCTGACACACCTGACTGCCACACTGCTATAGGAGGCAAAGCTCAGCTGAGGTAGCCTGGTCCCAGAGGATTGTATTCCAGCCTTCTGTAAACCCACCTGCAGCTCTCAGAGGTGCCACAGCCTTGAAGGGTCTCCCTGGACTTAGGCCTTCTTACAGAAGAGGCATTGGGCCTCTCCCCAAACCCAGAGGAAGTTTTGAGAAAGCAGGCAGCCTGTGTGTGGGAGTGGGGAAAGGAAGTGGGCGTTACCCACACACCCTCCCCTATAAACTCCAGGGACCACCCTGGGAAATTGTTCTGAGCAGATGGAATGTGGGCTGGTTCCTATGATGGGGCCCACTCCATTGGGAGGTGTCACCCCAGTGTTACCGCAGCTTCCTGGAGTGCCTGGCTTTAGCCTATGGTGCTCCTCTGCAGGAGGGCAGGCCAGCCTGGCCCTACACCCTTCTGGGTCTTGGAGTTCTTAGAAGCGAGACATGAGTACTTCTGAGGGACAGATTCATAAAAGCGTCCCCCGAAGTTCCCAGCATCGTTTTGTCCGTGGGTTTGTTTTCCATCTGCCATCTAAACTCCACTCAGATAACTGGAGAGAAAGAGTGATCTAAGCCCAGGACTCCCCAGCCTAGTCCAGCACCGGGCTCGGCTGTCTCTGCCGTTTGCCTGGCTCCCTGGGCAGGGGCCTCCTCACCGTGCTCCTGCCAGCTCAGACCCTGGACTTGGGTGCGGCCTACAGCTTAGGATTCTGTTTTCACTAGCTGTGGTAGCTCACATCTGTGACTCCAGCAGGACTGCCACTAGTTTGAGAGCCACCTAGACTACAGATCGGGACCGTGTCTAAAAAAACAAGACAGAGACACGGTTCCTTTCTCTTCTGTCTGAAGCTCTAGAAAACATTAAAAAGTGGGAGACTTTTCGGCCCATTCTGTTGACATCTGCTGTGTGAACTCAGAAGGCAGAGACGGGAGGCTTGCAAGTTTGAGGCCAGAACCTTGTGTTAGAAAAACGAAACAGAGGCCAGTGAGACGATTTAGGAGAGAAAACACAGCAAGCCTGAGGACCGAAGTTCGATTCCCCAGAAACCACATGAAAGTGGGCAGAAGAACTGACTCCCCAAAGTCAGTCTTCTGAGCTATGGGTACACCCCTCAGGTCACACACCCACACCTTTCACTTTACACACGTATATACACACATATAATTTTTGGTTTTTTTCCAGTCTCAAATTGGGTCAACTCTAGAGGACAGTGATCCTGCCTCCGCACATAACCAGGCCACGGCATCTGCCTCACTGTTCCGAGTGGTTACATCCCCACAGCCCCTCTCCCCTTAGCTTTCCTCAGGTTGCTTGGCAACACCTGATGCTCTGAGCCTGACAGAGTTATCAGTTCCAGAGAGACAGAGCGAGGCCAAACGTCCTGTCCACACTGCATAGGTGGCCGGTTCTGTGGCAGCCAGCTTTCCAGAGGGTCACGGGGGCAGCCATTGGGCACAAAAGGCTTTTGACCAGCACGGGGACAACACTGGTAGCCTTTGTCCTCCTCGGCTGCTGACTGGGATCTGTGTGGCCTATGACAGTTTTCATGGCCAGGCCCTGCTAGAACCCTTCTCCATATTGTGGCCTCTGCCTCTCACCTACATCCTCACCTTTGAACTGTGTCTGACCTGCAGCTGTGGGCCCCTGGTCCCAGCCCATCTCTACCACCCAGCAGTTAATAAAGAACCCCAGGCCTAGTTGAAAGGGGTCACTACCCGTGAGTTGGGTCAGAGTCATGGAGCTGTGACAATTATCCCTATTTCTCAGATGAGGAAACTGGGGCCCAGGATACCACGGACTGCATTCAGATCTGTACAATCGGGAAGACTCAAAGCTGGGCCTCTGAACTGGGTCCTCTGTCCACACAAAGCCTCACTACCTCTTCCTTCCTCTCACATGTACCAGCTAGTGGCTGAATGCCCAGCCCCTTATCTCTCAGTCCCTGAGTCCAAGATGTCAGACTTGACATTTCTGGACTGGACACAACAAGGGAACCAGAACCTCCCACTGCCAGTCAAAACAGCGAGCCTGAAGATGGTCCAAGAATAGCTTGTGACTGCAAGGTCACTGACCTGAGAGGACAGGTTGGCACAGCCCAGGGAGGTCACAAGGGAGCCTCAAGTGACTTCAGCCTTGTCCCCAGCAAACCCCATACACCAGTGTCCCTTTTGTGTGGTCCCACACATACACAGGATGGCTTTCCGCTGGGCAGAGCCTAGTGGGGGGTATGCTGGAGGGATACAGGAAGGCAGTGGTCTTTAGGGACCAGAAAGGCTGGCCTTGTATTGGCTCTGCCTCTGTCTGCAGCAGTAAGGATGACAATGTGTTCTGTCCCTTGCCTCCTACACCCACGCCCCTCCTCTGCCAGGAATAGTTTCTTCGAAGCTGCCTGTGGAACGCCAGGAGTTAGCACTTGGTTTGGTTTGAACCTTCCAAAAATACCCAGCAGAGACAGGCATTAAAACCATTTCCACCATATTTAATATACAGAGTTTTGGGGCTGGAGAGATGGCTCAGTGGTTAGGAGCACTGGCTGCCCTTCCAGAAGTCCTGAGTTCAATTCCCAGCACCTACATGGTGGCTCACAATCTGATGCCCCCTTCTGGTGTGCAGATGTGCATACAGACAAAGCAACTGTGTACATAAAAGACATAAGTCAATAAATCTTTAAGATGCAGCATTTTGGCCCAGCAGTCATAGGAATGGCTGACCCTCTCTTACTAAACTTGAGGGGGAGGGTCACAGTCTGTGCCCCAACAAGTCAGGTTCAGCCACCTGTCTTCAGTGAACCAATTATAAGAGCCAAGTTAATAATGAAAAGCAGGAAAGGGAGACTTATTCAATGTGGCCACATTGAGAATACGAACAGACACACACACACACGGCCATCTTCAGGGTCCTGAGATCAGGGTAAGAGTTAAATAGAAGGCAACTGATAGGTGCCTCTAAGCTGCCCTGGTCAGGGTGTGGTCCCTCCCATCACTGGCCCATCCTGCACTTCAGTCTCTTTTGTAAGGTGGTCAGCTTTATAAATCTGGAGCTATTAGTCTCTTCCTGGAGAAATTGCCATTCCATGGAGTCCCTTGTTTTAAGAGTCTGATGGTCAGAGTGAGAGACTTAAGTGTCTCTTTAGAATACCTTCATTCTGCTGGGCTGTGGTGGCGCCCACCTTTATTTAATCCCAGTACTGGGGAGGCAGAAGGCAAGCAGATCTCTGAGTTCTGGACCAGCCTGGTCTCTAGAGGCCAGGCTTGTGCAGGACCCAGAAGCAGTAGAAAGGAGCCATCTGGCTGGGGTGGCCCTTTTGCCAGAGGTGTGGCCCTGCCTGTATTTGTAGGTGGGCTGACACCCTCCTCCAAGCAGAGTGTCTTGGGTGGAGTCTCAGGCTTGAGGGGCAGGGGCTCTGAGTGGGTCTCCTGGAAAAGGTGGGTGCAAAGCAGTGTGGCATGGAGCCCCCAAAGCCTCTTGTGCTCCAGCAGCTAGCAGAATAAAAGTGTCCTGCCCTCTCAGGCCCTGTGGACAGGCTGCGGCTCCCAGCGTCTCTGTGCTGGGCACTGAATGATGTAAACACTGAGAGGGACTCCACAAACTCCGGAGACCGTGAGAGTGTCTTAAATGCTGGCAGTGGCACTCAGCTGTTGAGTTTGTGTGCAATGCCCTGGGTCCCACATCGGCACTGCTTAAGATCAGGGGTGGTGATGTATGCCTGTAAGCCCGGCCCTGGGGAAGTGTAGAGGCAGAAGGACCGGTAGTTCAAGCCTAGTTCCAGCCACATAGTGAGTTTGAGGCCAGCTTGGGGTAAAGACTCTCTCTCACCAGAACAACATTGGGAGTCCCTGTCTCCAAAACAGATTTTAAGGGGAAAAAAGGAGGGGTGGGATGGTGTGGTGTGGGGGGACAAACAAACTAAAAACCCTCCAGCCAGAACTTCACCCTCATCCCACTGCCACAGCAGAGACAGGCGGTCGCTTCTGTCGGCTGTGATAGGTCTGAAAGGTCAGTGACGCAGCTGTGTTTTGGTCATCGTCCTGCCTGCCTCAGGCCCCCCTTGTGCTCTCCGTGACCACCATAGGACAGGAGCCGGCAGCTCCTGAGTGTGGGGAGATGCACTAGAAGAGGGTTCTCTGAGTCACCTAGGACTTTGAGGGCGTGTCTGGCCCCTTCCCGACCCACACCGGCCTTTTCATCCTCGGAGGCCAAACTTTGCCGTGTGTGTCTTTAGTTAGCTTTCACAGAATGGCAGCAACTGGGAGGCCTTAGCATTTCTGTGGTTTCGCTGGTCTGGGGACTTCAGGACTTGAAGTCTAGGATCCACTGGGGATGTCAGGTAACATGCCTTTAATTCCAGCAATGAGGAGGTTAAGGCAGGAGGATGATCAAGAGTTCAAGGTCAGCTTGAGAAACTAAACTACCAAGACCCTGTCTTAAAATAACTTTTTTGGTAAAGGGCTGGAACTGTAGCTCAGTTGGTAGAGTGTTTGCCTAGTCTGCATGAAACCCTGGGTTCGGTTTCAGTACACGAACCTAGAACCCCAGCCCTTGGGAGGTGGGAACCCAGAGACCAGAGGTGCAGAGTCATTCTTAGCTGCGTAGTGAGTTTGAGGCCAGCCTGAGATACTTGAGGTCCTGTGTTGTCCCCATCCATGGGGGAGGGAGGAGAGCTAGGAACAACATATCTCAGTATCTCAGTGTAAGGGTGCTTAACTAGGACCCACAAGTCCCTGGATTTCACTCCCAGTAGATATATTTAAAAAAAAAAAAAAAAAAAGACAAGGCACATGTCTGCTTGTCCTCTTGGGGTTGGTGACCTTTGGGCTTCCTTAGCCTGTAGGAACAACACTCCTTCTCTGCCTCTGTACACAAGTTTTTCCTCATATACAAGGTCATCAGTCCTGTTGAGATGGGACCCTCTCTTCTACTGTGCCCTTTCCCATCAGGGCCCTGTGTCTTCACGGGTCACACTAAGGAACGTGGGGGACGTGTCTCAGCCCGTCACACAGACCACAGGCGCAGCCTTCAGCGGGTTCTTGGGGGAGGGGGGCTTCTTGTCACGCTGCCCTCTTTTTTATCTCCTCTGTCTATCTGCTTCTGGAAGCAGGCTCTTTACAACCGTCATGCCCATGGTGGCAGCTGGATTGATCCTTGATGACCCCACGCTGCAGCCTGTCCGAAGACTCGTGTCCCTCGTAGGCACTGTCTGTGTTTGGGGTTTTTCTTGCTGTGCCTTTAGAATGGCTGTTGTGGCTGCTGCCAGCCCGTCCCTTCTGGCCACTCCAGTTGCATGGCTGTCACCTGCTGTTGGCATCTCAAGTGGGGTATGGAGTGTGATTGCCGCTATTGCTCTTGACCTCCACGAGTGCAGCCCAGAATGTCACCGATAATTCTTTTTGTCTCTTCTGTTTTTGCTCTAAAAACCACCTTGTCCATGATCCAGTAAAGAAGGTCCTTTAAGTGACGGGTCAGTAATCGATGCCCCTGGGATCTGGGAGTGACACTAACTGCTTTTTCAGTCTCTATGCCTGAAGCTTCCTAAACAGCTTTGTCTTAGCAGCTGTTTGTTTTGGCGCAGAAAGAAGGGGGGTGGGGGGCTGGCTGGTGTCTGTATTCCCTCCGAGTGTGATGGAGCAGGTGGCTTTCCTGAATCAGGCGAGGCATAACAGGGACGAGGCTGCATTGGTTTGGGCTAGCTAAGTCCCCGGCTGCTCTGTGTTGGGAAGAGCCCTCCGCTTGTTCAGTGTGAACCCCCAGCCAGCTCACACTTGCCCTTCAGTGCCCTGGAGAGTTTCCCCAGGTGAACTTGGCTTGAGGATGAAAGAACATTCTATTCCTGCTAGGAAGGGAATGCAAGCTACAGTAAACCTGGAAGGGTAAAATCCTCCTCCCTAGATGTGATTGTAATCAAATCCCTGGGGCCGGGTAGTCCTCTTGGTTGGTAAAGCGCTCGCTGAGCAAATGTGAGGGCCTGAGTTCAGACCTCTGCGACCCATGCATGTGAAGTCAGTTGGGAGCGTGCGTCTGTAATCGCAGCTCTCCTACTGAGGGACGGAGGGAGAGAGGTGACGGCTGTAGCAGAGGTGAACAAGAGATCCAGGGTTTAGGGGGCTTGCGAGATGGCTCAGTGGGCAAAGGTACTTGCTGCCAAGTATGAGCACCTGAGGTTTGAGGCAGGAGGATCACAAGTTAAAAGCCAGCCTGGCAATTTGGCAAAAACTTTTAAGATTCATATTAAAGGGCTGGGAGATTAGTAGATGGCTCGTTGAGTGAACACGCTCGCCTCTAAGCCTGTCAACCTAAATTCAATGCCTAGGACTGAAGACAGAGTGGAAGGAGAGAACTGATTAGACACACATACACTCTCTCCTCTCTCATTCTCTCTCTCTCTCTCTGACATGTAATTAGCTTATTTAAAAAGGTTAAAGGTCTGGAATGGAGGTTTAATGGTAGGACATTTAGCTAGTATGTGGGACTATGAGGGCTGGCAAGATGGCTCAGTGGATTAAGGCCCTGGCCACCAAGGCTGAGAACCCACTCAGTGGAAGAAGGGAATTGATCTCCACTTTTTGTCCTCTGACCTCCACACGGGAGCCATGCTGCTTGACTGCCCACAAACGCACACATACACACGAATGAACGAATATTAGGAATGGGTGTGCCTGAGTTTGATTGGTGAGTCATGCCTGTCATCCCGGCACTTGGGAAGTAGAGACTGAAGGATCAGGTGTTCAAGGTTATCCTTGCTATGTAATGAGTTTGGAGGCCAACTTGAGCTACCTAAGACCCTATCTTTAAAAATGGGAGAAAAAAAAATATATTCCTGAGCTGGATGTGTGGCTGAGCCATGGAGTGCCCATCTGGCCTTTGTGAGGACCTGAGTTGTATTTATTTGTTTGTTTGTTTCTAATGATTATAGTAAAGGTCTCCTAGTAGTGGCCAGATGAAAGTTGCCCCTCTCCCCATCACATACATGCAAACTTTACTGTGCGTGAGCTCTAAGGGTTGGGGATTAAATGACACACAGAAGCCCCAGTGCTTTCTAGAATTCTACTGACTGCATCCCCACACCGAATGGATCTCCTGCCTCTGTGCTTGTTCCTGTGTCCTAGCATTGGAAGAAGGGGGGAGGGGTAGAGCAGCAGAGGGCAAGCATTTATTTCCGTCTTTGTTTTTCCTCTCCCCTTCCAAAAGGTTTAGTTTTTTCTCCCGGGACAAGAAGCGCCTGGCCAACACGCAGAGACCCACACACATCCACGAGTCCTTTGGCCAGTGGGCAAATACCCACCGAGATGACGGGTACACAGAGCAAGGACAGGAGGCCCTGCAGCACCTGTGACTGTGCCCCGCTCCTGGACCCGACCGCCTGCCGCCTGCTCTGGGTGGCTGCCTCAACATCGACCCCTCAAACGAACTGTCTGCTTTGAGGACGGATGATGAAAAACTGATGCCAAATTCTAAAGAAGTGTTTATTTATCTGTAGGGCTATCCAGTTTATACTCAATGCCTCTGACCCCGTAGGACCTATATTTAATAAGATGAGGATTGAAGCCAGACCACATTAATTTTAGTAACAAGCTTCCTAAACTGAACACATCACTCACCACTATCATGGCTGTTTGACTCCTAGGTTTAGGGTTTTGTTTTCTTATGGCCTTTGTCATGTTAGTGAGAGGCAATGGGAAGGGAGTTTTATATTATCAAGTTGCCCTGGAGGTAGCAGGTTATACAGGATGTATGGATCGGACAGGTGGAGCCTCTGGTCACAGGGTGAGCCACTCAGCTTGGATGGGACACGAGAGAAAACCATCACAGTCCTTCCAGCCACTGGCTGGAACCCTGGGATTGTCACTTGCTGTTCCCAATATGGCTAGAGGCCGAGCAGCCCGTCCGAGGTGGTGTGCCTTGGAATCTGCTGTGAGCTACACAGTACTAACCAAACAAAGTTGTTTAGGATGAGACATTGATGTGTTTTCTGTGTGGATTTTTCTTCTCTTGCTATCTTTTTTTCATGTTCCTTGGATGAAACACTGGGTCCTATAAAGACGACGATGCCTTAAATCGGATTGGGTGTCAGGCTCAAGAGCCTGGGTGGTATGACATGGCGGATGAGGAAGACAGGTGTGTGGGTGGAAGGGGGTACCAGATGCCTAGCTGAACCCACTTAGGGTTCAGGGCTTCAAAAGGTGGCAGTTCCTAAGGTTATATGATGGACGGGGCCATGCCCTGTGTATATTGTGCTATTCTGCGAAGAAACTGGGTGAATCTGAGCGTGGGGATGCATGCTTATAGTCCCACTGTGGCTCCAATGTGATGACATCAGAAGTTCCCCTCACTGACATTTAAGGAGGTGGAAAACTCTATAGAAACTCATTTTGTATTGTTTTTGAGCTAGGATCTTGTTACATGGCCCTAGCTGGTCTCCTCAGTGCTGAGTTGACAGGCATGTGTCCATTCCTGACTCTGAGAGCAGACTTTATTTTATGTATTGAAATGTGTCATGGTACTCATATCGTGGTCACATGACAACTTTCAAGGGTCAATTATATACACCATGGGTTCCACTTTCTTTTGCAAAAAGAGAAAATTTGATTTTAGTGTGTTTGTGTATGTGCCTCCGTGTGAATGTGACGCATGTGCCTAGTGCCTGAGGCCAGAAGAGGGTATCAGATCTCCTGGAACTGGCTAAGTAAAGATGCTTGTAAGCTACTGTGTGGTACTGGGAACTGAACCCAGGTCGTCTGCAAGAACAGCAAATGTTCTGAAATGTTGAGCCATCTCTCTAGCCTGTGTGGCATGGACTTTTATGCTCTGAGCCATCTTGCTAGCTCTCTAATGGCAATATGTTTATTGATTCCATAGAGATCAAACTTTGCCTGCATCTGCGTCCTGAGTGCTGGGATTAAAGGTGTGCCTCACCACGCCAAGCTCAAAGCCATTTTTTGAGAGGGGTCTTTGATTCAAGCTCACAACCCCAAGCTGCCCAGCAAGCCAGAATCCAGATAGTCAGAAAAAGCGAACAGCCTAGGCTTCAGCCTAGCTCTAGACTAGGATCTTGTCACTCCCATTCTTTCATTTCATGCCTGCTGAGATCTACCTTTTCAAAGTACTGAGGGTCACCTACAGGTCACAGCCTGCAAGACTGCTTTTCATTTTAAATGCCAGCCAGCGGAAGGCAGTCAGCACTTCTGCAGAGAGCAGAGTTACACTGACTGGACGACAGCCGCCTGCTGACCCAAATGCTTAGCCTGGAGTCTGCATATTATGGGCTGGAACATTCCCCTTGGACTTGGGTTTTCCAGCCTGCTTCTATTTCAGTCCAGTAACCCCTGAGCTATGAAGATGAAGATGGAATAGACAATTTATCCCAGAAGTCAATGTTTGTGCTCACATCTAATTCTTGTAGGTTACTGAAACAGGGTCTTACTTTGTAACCTACACTGGCTTCAAACTAGCAATCCTCCTGCCTCAGGTTCCCCAGTGCTAGGATGACAGGTGTGTGCCACCACAGCAGGCTACTTATGGGCTTTAAACCACTATCCCCTCTGCCACACATTCAACCCCACCTCAATGGGCGAGAGAAAATCAAAACAAGCTCTTTATTATCCCATCTTTCGTTGGATACTTCTGCCTCCATCGCCCAATGCTGGGATGACAAGCACGTGAGAACATGCTATTTCCACAGGAGCCAGGTGACATAAAACTCCTCCCTCCCATCCTCTGTGGCGGAGCACTTGCCTAGCATGCTTGTGCTCTCCAGTTCACCCCAGTACCACAGAAACACAGCCTCTCTTAGGTCTGTGTGAAGATGGTAGATTCGCAATGTCCACCTGAGTTTGTACTGCCCAGCCTGATGGCGGCATGGGGGCTCCAGCCCCTCCCCTCTCCTCTCAGGGGGCCTCTGCTGCCTGCTGTTGGCTCTACTTACTTCTGTCCCTCTTGTCTCTGCCTTTGATTCTGTCTTCCCTGAACTCTCTCTCTCTTTCCCAATCATTATCGGGCCACACCCTGGCCAGCTCTCTCTCTTGCCAGCGCTTCTCTCGGCCCCTGTCATGGTCCCGCTCCCTGGGCCTAGGATCCCAGTGTCTGTCCCGAGATCGAGATCGTTCCCTCCTCTCCCTCTTCCCTTCTCTATGCGGCTCGTTCTTGACAACTGGCAAGTTGATGGGTTTTCGGAAAGGCCGATCCCGGCCCCCAAACCTCAGCTGCCCAGATTCCTTCTTCCCACCCAGCCCACCACCCAGCCGCCGAGGGATCCAGCCTCGGAGGGTCCGCTCCAGCTCGTAGTCCACAAATATCTCATGCTGGTCGATGACCAGGCCATCAGCGTCTCGGTAGGCCTTCAGCAGGGCCCGCTCTTCCTTGTACTCGATGAAGGCATAGCCCTTGGAGAAGCCGGTCACCAAGTCCCGAACTAGCCTCAGCCTGCGGATGTCACCATAGCGGGAGAAGACTTCCTTTAGCTTCTCCTCTTTGGTCTGCAAATTCAGTCGTGCCACAAACAGGGTAAGGAGGGGGTCTCCAGTGACGCCTTTGTTGGGGACATAGCGGGCCAGCATGGCCCTCCACACGGCACGGTCATGTGGGTCTTCATCTGTGCCATCGATGCTGCCAGCTTTAAGCGGGTCATATTCTTTGGCAATGGGCATCCAGTCGCTCATGTTCTAGAATGGTAACAGTAAGTGAGTATGAAGCCCCTATGAGCACCTTTGCCACAGCTCTGGAAAGCAGTGTCGTTCACCTTCTTTGTGGAGTGTGACTCTGACTATATCAGGCCTCCTTGATAGCCCCAGGCTGGTCCTGAACTCCAAGTCCTCACACGCTAGAGTGCTGGGATTACAGGCACCCACCTCCAACTTCACTGCCCATGTTGAGGGCAGTGGGCTCAGGACAAGGGGCTTTCTTCTCAGTCATTCATGGTGGGCATGAGAATGCCTGTGCTGAGCACCACTGTAGCTCATTCATTCTGACACACGGTAATTAACTCACACTCTAGAAAGCTGTGACTGCCTACTAACTCTTGAGAGCCAATGCTGAGATCTGCTTTCAACTAGGACTCAGAGAAACACTGAGGGCAACTCCTTTCCTAACAGCACCTCTCCATGTCCCTAAAATGGTATTTATACCTGGCCATAATGATGTTTACATACAGGCCCAGGACTCAAGTGGCTGAGACAGGAGGATGGCCACAAGTCTGAGGCCAGTCTGGGCTACCTGTCTCAAAAAATGAAGAGCTAGATGCTGGATAGATGGCTCAGGAATTAAAAGCACTGACTGCTCTTACAGAGGACCCAGGTTCGGGTCCCAGCACCCACAGCGTGGCTCACAACCATCTGTAACTCCAGTTCCAGGAGATCTGACATGCAGGCAAAACACCCATATACATACAATTTAAAACAGAACAAAAAATTAAAAATTGGGCATGGTAGCACACACCTGTCACCCCAACACTTAGGGGGTGGAGGCAAAAATACCAAGGTCGCCCTGGGCCAGTTCGAAGCTGAACATCACACAGCCTTCTCCCAAGTTATAGAAAGGAGGAGAATACCAACTTACCACTCACGAGCAACAAAGCTGCCGCCCGTGTCCTCATCAGTCAGGTGACAGAAGGAGCACAGACTGGAGTGAGGCTTTCCTGGGCTCTGGTTCTAACTATCTGGGGCCTTTTCTCCTAATGCATGGAATTCCTCCCAGTGAAAACCAGACGAGTGTTGTCATGACCACCTCTCCCTGCTCTGGTGTTCTCTGTAGATTCCTTTGTACTGAGCCACGAATTCTTGGGACGAGTATCTTAAACCTCATTCCACTACAGGGTAGCTATGAGAACACCGAGTGAGGGAAATGAAAGAAACGTGCAGGACACCATGCAACAGGGTCTCGAACAAGAGGTTTATAGGGGTGAGGTGAGACGTGATTTGGAGTGGGGAAAGGAGAGGGAAGGAGAGAGAGAGAGAGGGAGAGAGGGAGAGAAATACCATGGTGAGAGATGAGAGACACAGGCACAGAGAACATGGAGCAGAGAGAGTGTGGCAGAGAGAGAACCCAAAGCCCACCGGGGGTTATATGGGAGAATCACCAGTCCCCTGCTGATGACACAGGTCGGGTGGCTGGAGGCAGTACATTCTCATACCTGGCACAGAAGGTGGGAGTGTGGCTGGAGATGGGGTGTGGGAGTTGGGCGAGTTCCAGGGAACCGGGTCTTAGAATATGGCCAGGTAGCTTGGGTAATTGATAACGGTGAATCCGGCAGCTTGGACCCTGCGCTCAGGTTGCTTTGCCTGTGCTGAGCTCCTAACTCCTTTCACCTGCCTACGATATGGGGTCAAGATGGAGTACCACTATTGTCACTTCAGATGAGGAAGGTCAGACTCCAAAAGAATCTGATCTTAAAACTAAGAAGCAGAGCAGTAGGGGGGTCAGACCAGGTGCTGTGAGATTACAGACTTCGTAGCTTCCTCAGATGTTCTCATGCAGGGCTTTGGTAGAGGCGTGGTGGTGCATACCTAAAATCCCAGCACTCAGAAGGCCGTAAGGCCAGCCTTGGGTTTCATAGGGAATCAAGCCAGCCAGGTCTACCTAGTGAGACCCTATCGAAAAAACAAATCATTGTCTGCCACACAGCTGGCTGGCCTCTTAAACAGAAAAGTCTTTTGCTTTCTTTCTTTCTTCTGAGACCAAGAGTTTTTCTACAAAGCTCTGGTTGCCCTGGAACTCACTTTGGCCTTGAACTCAGATCCTCCTGCCTCTGCCTCCCAAATGATGGGATTAAAGGCATTGTGTTTTGTTTTACTCTTTTGAGATTAGGCCTAAAGTGGCCCGGGCTGGCAGGGCGTGGTGGCGCACAACTAATCCCAGCACTAGGGGGGCGACCAGCAGTTGAGGGTCATCCTTGAGTACCACCTAGTAAGCTGGAGGCCGTACTGGGATCCTTGAGATCTTCATCTTAAAACAAACAACAACAAAATGACGTCCTCACCGGAGGTGGAGGGAGGGGGGAATCTCAAGAATTTGAGACACTAGCAAGCACTCCCCAGGAAGACGGAAGAGGAGACATCCCCTTCAGGCCCGAATCATTCCAGGCATGCGCAGTGGCGCTGAGGAAGTCAAGACGGAAGTGTCATGAGGAAGCCGGTTCCTCGGTCCCCTGCATCCGGCTAGCCTTGAGCAGGCTCGGGCTTGGAGGGATGAGGCCCTGGAAGCTGGCTCCCCCGCCCCTCTCCAGGGCCCCTCTTCCCACACAGCCCTCAGCCCCACTCCGGCCTCCGTGCCTCCGTCTCTGCCAGGCTTCAACATGGCGTCGGCCACACGCGGACGTGGCGCCGCGCCAGACTTGCCGGCCCTTCTCTCTGCTGCCTCCCGTCGGCCCTGCCCCCTCCGAGCTTCCACTCACCTTAGCAGGTCCTGGGTTCTTTCCGCACTGAGACGCAGGCGGCTTCCACCGCCAGTTTGCTAGCAACTGAGGATTCCTAACGCCGCCCTCCACCAGAACGCTTTATTGGTAGCAGCAGATTCGCCACAGCCTTTGCGCTGATTTTTTTGCTTTCAGAGACAGTGATTAGTGATTTATTATGTGGCTCTGGCAGTCCTAGAAGTCGATAAGTAGATCAGGCTCGAACTCAGAGAAATCCCCCTGCATCTGCCTCTTTTGAGTTCTAGGATTAAAGGCGTGGGCCATCACTTGAGTTACTTAAAGAAAAAAAAAAGTTGATTATATACATTCGGCATACGGGAGTGGATATTTTTAACAATAAAGAAATTTCGTGGGTTTTTTTTAATTTGTTTTGTTTTGTTTTTAGAGACCACAAAAGCTGTTAAATTAAATAGTTGGTAGAATACCGAATGTGCAGTTAGTTTTCGGGAACGAATTTACTCCGCGAATCTGGTTATATTGAATTATCTCCTAGAAAACACCGGTGATGTTAATGTGGAGTTTTTTCATACATTTCCCATAGTTTTACTAAGCTCTAGATTTATAACTTAATTTATAGTAGTGTGTGGGGCCACGCCTGTAATGACAGCACTTGAGAGTTTGAGGTATGGGGCTTGCCAGTTACAGGCCACACAATGAAACCCTGTCTCAAACAAGCTGGAGGGATGGTTCAGGGATTAATACCCTGGCCGCTCTTCCTAAGGACCTGCTTTCGGGTCCCAGCACCCACAGAGAAGGTGACAGCAGTCTGTAACTTCCGTTCCAGAGGATCCAGTCGTGCCTTGTGGCTTCCAAGGCCAATACAAACATGTTACACAGACAAAACACTTCTACGCATAATTTTTTTAAAATGAGTCTTTAAAAAAGAAAGAAAAGGACAACGGAGGGGGGGTGTGTCCCCTCCTCCCCTCCCTTTTTTCCTGGCAATCCTGCTTCAGTCTCATGAGTCCTGTTACATCCTGGCTGTATTTAGTGACTTTGCTAATTATTGGTAACCAGCTTCGCTGATGACTGGGTAACTTGTTTTTCTATATAATTTGTTTCCTGTAGCCTTGGTTGAATGACGACCTGTTTCTCTATTATGTCTTCACCAAACAGTTAATTTTTAAGGTTTATGGCTTTGCTAACTGCATTCTATTGGCTTTGGTAACCCACTCCCTCCCTGTACTTGCCTAGCAACAAGATTTGTATAAAAGAGAACAGAGATGTTCCGGCAGTGCCCACTCTTTCCCGAGCAGAGTGAGGACCTGCTGCCATAATTAAATTCTTTATCTTGCAACCTTATGGTGTATTGGGTTTTTAATCGTACACCATTTCAAGTCTTAGAAATACAGGCCTACAATTTAGAGTAGTTGACCTGAGCTTTTTTTTTTTTTTGGAAGCTTGTTTAAAACACTGTTTCCTGAACCTCCCCAGGGACGGATGAATTCAGCTGAATAATTTGCAGGTTACCAAGTTTCCCGTTTTTGTTTTTCTGAACCTGGGATACATGAAACACCAGCTCAAAAAACAGATCGCCTAAAGACCACTGCAGTTAATAGCTCAGTGGGTTAATTCCTTGTACAAGAATAGGGAACTGAGTTCAGTCCCCAGCACCCAAAACTTGTAACTCTACCTTTAAGGAACTGATGCCCTCTTCTGGTGTCGGTGAGCACTACACTCATAGGAGCACACACAGAGACATATGTTCATAAACATTAGTGAAAAGATTCTTTAAAAAAATAAAAAGCACAACTGAACTGTAAAAACCTACCCATTCTGCAAATGTTTGTAACCACATATTTTTTTCCTTTTTCTCCCTAGGTTTTAAAATCTAAAATTTTTTATAAAAATTAGTGACACAGTATATTATAATCTTTAAGTTTAAAATAAATTAATTGATAAAAAATAACCAGTTACAGGCTGCAGAGATGGCTCAGTGATTAAGAGCATTGGCAGGGTCTTCCAGAGGTTCTGGGTTCAATTCTCAGCATCCACATGGCTGTTCACAACAGTCTGTGACTCCAGTTCCAGGAGATCTGACACCAGTGCACATAAAATATAGATCCTATCTCAAATAAACAAAAATAACAATAAGATGGAGAGAGGAAAGCAAAAGTCGCCCAGCGTCTACTTCTGGGCTCTCGAAGTACACACACATTAATTGGTTATTTTTTTTAAATTATTTATTTAATTTTATTTTATGTGCATTGAGAAGCGAGTGGGTGTGGCAGCCCGCCTCCAAGCTCAGCCTTGGAAGGCAGAGACTGGAGAATTTCAGAGCAAGCTGGCTAACAGGAGTAGTTATGTGATGAGCCCTGGGTTGACAGAGACTCCCTGCCTCAAAGCATACAAAATGTAATCCTGGGTGTCCTGGAACTCACTATGTAGACCAGGCTGGCCTCAAAACTCAGAGAGCCTTCTGGCTCTGCTTCTGCCTCCCTAGTGCTGAATTTTTATACAAGGCCAACCTGGTCTAAAAGTGAGTTCCAAGGCAGCCAGGACTACTCAGAAAAACTCTGTGTTGACAGAGGAAAAAAAAAAAAAGAAAAAGATTACTACTGATGCACACAGACTCAAACCAAGCAATCTGGACACCACGCTACAGTACCCAGCTCCTTCCCCTAAGAGTTTAGGAAAACTTCAGACTCCTGGCTGTTTTCCTGCATAACTGGACCCAGAAAAGCCTACCTGAAGGAGCCACTAAGCAAAGAGGTATCACAGGTAGCCGGATGTGCCCATGCCCCACACGGGCCTGCTGCCGGCGGAACGTTCCTATTTGTACCCAGTTCCACTTTGATTACATGTGACCTTCCACCCACTTACTTGTGTTTTCCGTTTCAACTTTTTTTCTTATCTGTCTTAACTCTCAGGGGAATAGTGGTTTAAAAAAATCCAAAAAAAACAGGAAAGTTACCAAGTTTCTGGACAGCAGAGTATGTGGGGGGAGAGGAAGAGAAGAGGTTGGAACAGTATACACCCAAGGCGTGATGCAGACTCCTCAAGAGGGAGGGTTGCCTTGAAATTAGTTTGTTTTTTATGTTTCGTTTTATTTTATTTGTTTTTATTTATTTTTAAACAGGGTCTGTCTATGTAGCCCTGGCTGTCCTGGACCTCGTTGTGTATACCAGGCTGGCCTTGAACTCACAGAGATCCACCTGCCTCTGCCTCCTGAGTGCAGCGAGTAAAGGTGTGCGCCTTTAGGCCCAGTTGATTGTTACTGTGAGTGTGCTAGTCTGGGGCTTTTGATTTGTTTTGTGGCACTAGGGATTGAACCCAGGGTCTTGCACATGCTGTGTGGCTGCTTTGCCATAATGCTACATCTCAAGCCCTGTTTCTTGACTCTTTGATTTGGAACAGGATCTCAGTTGTCTGAGGCCCCCAGGCACCACTTTTCTCCCAGGTTCCATTCCGCCCCCTCATGGTGGGCGGGCCCTGACCTGACACTTCAGAATCCTTAGTAGTTCTTGGTTGGCCAATTAGAACATCCCCCACTTCCCCATGAGATTTCCCAGTTCCCTGGGAGATGTAACAAGCCAATCCAGTGTTCAGGTCCTGACCAATCAGAGAGATTCCCCTAGCAATTGCCAGTTTCGCTTTAAAGGCCTGTGGGGCTGCATTTCGAGGTCACCATCTTTTTTTGAGTGGCAGACCCCTCATGCTGGTCTGTGTTCTGGGCAACTAAACTGCTTTTTATGGCTATGCATATCTCTCAGTGTCCATTTGACTATTTCAGATCTAATATTGCCCAGGCCAGACTTGAACTCACTCTGTAGCCCAGAAAAGCTTTGAACGTGGAATCTTCTTGCCTCAGCCTGCCAAGTGCCTGGGGCTGCATGCCTGGCCATCAGGCATTGTAATGGATGCATTATTTATTTGTTTGCTTGTTTATTCTATGTCTACTATTAATCCTGCTTTTATTTCTTTGTTACAAAATAACTGACGAGTTGAACAATTTCTTATTTCTTATAATTGGCAATGAAAATAGCTTATGACCAAAACAGGATTGGTGGAATACTTCATCTCTGTCATACATGTCTTCAACAATCTTACAGTAGCCTTCTAAAACACATTCTAAACTTATTCTCACTTTACAGTTGGGAAAACGGACCCCTGAGTCAGGAATGATGTGTTCTTTCCTGAAGTCAACACAGCCCACAAGTGGCAGAGCCATGGTTTGAACCCTCGAAGTCTGCTTTAGAACCCACTCTCTGGATGGATTCATCATCAATATGGTTTCCAAATATTGCCCTGTATAGTGGCTTTCACCTGTAAGACCAACAGCTCTCAAGAAGATGAGGCAGGAAGAGTTTGAGAACAGGCTGGCTAAACAGTGAATCCCAGGGTTACAGAATGAGATTGTCTAAAAAGAAATATGCAAAGGATCAAGCAAAAATAGACGCCTGTGTTACCTAGAGGGCTTGTTGTTGAACACTCTGCTGTAGCTGCCTCAGCATTTCTAAATCAGTGAGTGGAGAATTTGCATTTTTCTTTTTTTCTCTCTCTTTCTGTTGTTCTTGGTGCTGGGGAAGGAGCACCCAGGCCTTGAGTGCTGAGGATGAGGCCAGGACCCTGCACACTCACCTGTTACTCTGTAGTGCTCCCCCACCAGGCTACCCTACCCGCCCTGCCCCCACAATTTGAATTTCTAAAAAGTTCCCAGGGGCTCCAGAGATGGCTCAGTGGGTAAAAGTGCTTGCTACACAAGCCTGAGACTCTAGTTCGAATCCCCAGGGCCCTCCTAAAAGTCTGATACTGTGGTGGTGGCCCAGCTTTGCAATCCCAGCTTCCCTGTGGAGGGACAGGCGGCAGGGAGCAGAACCTGCAGAAGCTTGCTTGCTGACTAACCTGACTTACGCTTTTCAAAACCAACAAATGCCCTGTCTTTTTTTTTTTTTTTTCTTAATTCATCATTTTATTTATGTGCTTTCACATTTTGCCCTCACTGTATGTTATATGCAAGCTTGGTGCTGGCAGGGGCCTGAAGACGGTATGAGACCATCAGGAACAGTTACAGATGGTTGTGAGCCACCATGTGGGTGCTGGGAATCAAACCCTGGTCCTCCAGAAGAGCAGCCAGTGCTCGTACCTGTTAAGCCATCTCTCCAGTCTCCCTGCCTGCTGCTATTCTGAGACAAGATCTCACTATGGAGTCCTGGCTTTAATGCACCATGTTAGACCAGGCTGGCCTTTGCCTGCCTATGTCTCCTGAGTGCTGGGATTAAAGTTATGTACCACCATATCAGTCAAACCTTAGGTTTTTATATCAAAAGTATGGTCCTCACTGGAACACATGTTAGCATTGTTCTTTTGTGTTTTTAACTTTTTCAGGGTGAGGGGTTGAACCTAGGCATTTTGGTATTTTGTTTTTAGTGATTAAGTAACTGGTTTTTACTTTGGTGCCTGGGCCACAGGATGCATGTAGAAAGCTGAGACAACTTTTGGAAGTTGGTTCTCCTCGTCCACCTTACCGAGACAGGATCTCTCTTGTTTCTTCAGCTGTGCTGTGCACTGCAAGCCAGCTGGCCTAGGAGCTTCTAGATGATTCTCTGGATGTGTACGACTGAATTTGGAATTTTACATGTGTTTTGGGGATCAAATTTGGGTCATCAGTTTGTTCATCTAGCGCTTTAACCTAAAATCTTCTCCCTAGTCCCACTGTAGTTATCGAAAGGGCTTTACCATGTAATCAAAGGATATAAAATAGGAGCCGGGCAGTGGTGGCGCACACCTTTAATCTCACACTCAGGAGGCAGAGGCAGGTGGATCTCTGTGAGTTTGAGGCCAGCCTGGTCTACAGAATGAGTTCAGGACAGCCAGAGTTACAACAGAGAAACCCTGTCTTGAAAAATCAAAAATAAAATATATAAAATAAAATAGAGAGGAAGGAGGCTGTGGAGCCTCAGAGAGTCCATTTCTGGAAATTTTTTCAGGGCAAGGCTTTTGACAAAGTCAATTATTTGGAAGAGATGCAGGCTGCCGTGGTGTCTGGGCAGGTTAAAGGTAATAAAGTAACCCGGAGGAAGGGCATAGCTCAGTCAGTAAAGTGCTTTTTCTGCAAGCACAGGACACAGTCTAATCTCCAGACCCTAGAATGTAAAAGCTGAGCAAGATGGCCAGCATCTGTGATCTCAGTGCTGGGGAGGTGGAGACAGGAGCATGGATCCCTGGTACTCTCAGGCAGCCTAGCTGAATCAGCGAAGGTCATGTGCAGTGAGAGACTCTGTCTGGTAGAAGGCCAGTGAAATGGCTCAGAGGGTCAGAACAAGCACCGGGCCCCAGGTTCAATACTTGGAAACCACTCAAAAAAGCTAGATACAGCGATATGTGTGTTTCATTCCTTCATCAAGGTGGGAGGGGAACAAAAGAATTGCCTGGAAGCCCTGGGGCCGCCTACCTAGCCTGGGGTAGGAAACACTGTAGGAACAAGAAGGACTTGGCCTCATCAGGTGGAAGAGGAAGACAAGCTTTTGAAAGTTGTCCTCGGACTTCCCCATGTACGTGCGCGCGCGCACACGTGTGTACACACACACTCATAAACAAACACACCCACACACAAATAATAGATATATTTTAAAAATAGTTAAAACTGCCGTGGGTCGGTGGCACATGCCTTTAATCCCAGCACTCAGGAAGCAAAAGCCACCAGGCCCCTCCTCCTATTTCAGGCTTACAGAAATGTCCTCTCTAAACTTTAAAGGGAAACAGAGGCTTACCTCTAAGGACCGGTCACGTTTAGAACGTCCCAGCTTGTATCGTTGCTATCTAAAAGAGCTCTCCCTCCATCTCAGGTCTGGCCACAGCCTTGAGGACCTTTATCATAACAAATCTCATCAAGGCGCTGTGTGAGTGGTGTGTCTGCTTTTGATTCTGACTAGCTGCTACACTTTTACTTCTTTTTAATAACGGAGCTGATCTCCCTTCTGGAAATTTCCTAGATAGGAAGTCATGTGTACTTGGCTTTCCGTGCCAGCTTCTTTCCCTTTCGCAGCCCGTAGTCGAGGTTCACGCATGGTACAGGGGAGTCGACAAGCCGGCGTTTTCTCACTCACACGTATTGAGATATAACTGGGTAGCCAACAAGACAGCTAACTCAGGGGTAGAGGCCCCTGCTGTCAGGCTCCTCCAACTACTCCACGTGCCCAGCCCAGAGGTGTAGGCTGTTTTTTGGTTTGTTTTTTTTTTTTTTTTTTTTGCTACATGATTTAAAAAAAAAAAAAAAAAAAAAAAAAACTTTTCAAGAGACCCGGATTTCCGCCCCCCTGCCATGCAAATTCGATAGTTGGAAAGCTTGAGTTTGCGAAGGGAAAAAGTAGTGATTTTTTTTTTTTCCCTAAACCTTTCCGTGACCACCCTGGAAAGTCCGCCCCCCCCCCCGTCTCCGTGGAAACCAGGCTTCTCACGCGCCTGTCGCCAAGGGCGGAGCTAGGAGCGGCTCCACCCCCTCGGGCTACAGGGCCTCTAGTGCCTCTTCGTGTCCCTTCCCCGCTGCTTCGCCTCCCACGGTCCCTTCCCGGTGTCCCCCACATCTGGCGCACGGCTGTGCGGCTGCGCGCGGTTTTCGGCGGTTTGGTGCTTCCCGCGACTCGGCGCGTTCCTCCGGGGCCACCTGGACTGTGCACGACGTGGACTCGGCCCAGTGCTAAGTTTTCTTGACCCAGAGCCAGTGGACTGGAAGTGACAACAGCCCCGGAGGTAGCGGGAGTCGGGGGCACCATGGAGGAGCCCCCTGTGCGGGAGGAGGAGGACGGGGAGGACGACGAGGGCGCCCTGGCCAAGAGCCCCTTGCAGCTGACCACCGAAGACGTGTACGACATCTCCTACGAGGTGGGCCGTGAGCTGATGGCCCTGGGCAGCGACCCCCGAGTCACCCGGCTGCAATTCAAGATCGTGCGTGTGATGGAGATGCTGGAGGCGCTGGTGAATGAGGGCAGCCTGGTGGCCGAGGAGCTGAGAATGGAGAGGGACAACCTCAGGCAGGAGGTGGAGGGGCTGCGGAGAGCCGGTGTGTCCGGAGCCCAGGTGAGCGAAACCCAGGGCTCAGTCTGGAAGTTTTTATACAGTTCACATCTATTGAGGACCTACTAAGAGTCTGACCCTGCAGTGGCCTACTGCTCTGTTTTTTAATTTACTCTCTTTTTTTAAAAAAAAATTTCCTTTAACCGTTAGTTTTTAATGTGTATGAGTGTTTTGCCTTCATGCATGTCTGTGCACCACATGCGTCCAGTGCCCGGGGAGGCCAGAAGAAAGCGTTGAATCCCACCTATGGATTTATGCATGGTTGTGCGCCTCATGTGTTCTGGGAATCAAACCCAGGCCCTCTGCAAGAGCAGCCAGTGCTCTTAACTGCTCTCCAGCACCAATTTTACTTCAAGAAAAACATTATTTATTAGTATTAGTGTACACATGTGTGCTAGTGTGAGTGCACACACACGGATACACGCACCATGATCTGTATGTAGAGGTCAGAGGACAAGTTTTTAAGGTGATTTTCTCCTTCCACCATGCCAGTTCTGGGGATCAAACTCAAGTTCTCACGCTTCACAGAAAGCACCTTTAACCCTTTGACCTTGATCTCCAAAGATCGGCACACTTCAGAATCACTCTTGGAGAGTGGTCTTTGACAGAGACAGTACCAAAGACCAGAGTTGCGAGACTCAGTGGGTCTGAAGAGGGATCTAAGAAACTGTGTGGAGATGTGTTGTGTCTGTGCTTTGGGGTTGAAGTGTGGGGCAGGGGAGGGCAGAATATGTCGAGCAAGCATTGTACTGCTGAATTACAGAGCCCAGTCCTTGCTTTATTAATTTTTGGTGTTGAGATAAGGTCTCTCTCCTTTCTTTCTCTCCCTTTCTCTCTCTCTTTTCTTCCTTTCTCTCTCTCTCTCTCTTTCTTTCTGTCTTTCTTTCTTTCAAGCAGTGTCTCACTCAGTAGCCCTCACAAGTCTGGAATTCTCTGTGTAGACCAGACTAGCCTCAAACTCAGAGACCCTCCTAAGCATTCAGACAGCTGAGATCACAAGCATGAGCTGCTGTGCCAAACTTAAACAAAAGTTCTCTGTGTAGCCCTGGCTGTCTCTGAACTCACTCTGTAGACCAGGCTGGCCTGGAACTCGGCGTTCTGACTGCCTCTGCCTCCCAGGCCACCACTGCCAGGTAAATGAAAGCTCTAAGAAAAGACTTCCCCTAACTACACGTGGATGTCGTCCCCCACCTCCCCCGCCCCACACACACACACTCAAAATACACAAGCATATATTTCTTTCCTGGTTTTTTTTTTTTTTTTTTTGAGTTTTAAGATCTATTTATTTGCAAGGCTAAGAATGGGGTCCGGGACCTAGCTCATTCTGCGCAGCTGCTCAGCTGCACCCCAGGGCCTCTTTTGTTTCACTTACTGCTTTCTTGTTTTGTATTATTTAAGGGTCTCACTCTGTAGCTCAGGTTAGCTTCAAACTCATGGTAATCCTCCTACCTCAGTCCTTCTGAGTGTTGGAAGCAAAGATGTGAACCACCACTCCTGGCATGTTTCACCAGCTTCTAAGTCATGGAGATGACTGTACCTGCAGAAGGAACTTGCTTCCATACCTGTCCTGAGTGATGGCCAAGAACCTCTGTCATTGGCTGGCCTTGGAGAGTCAAGAAAAGTTTAAGCACTTGACCTGCCTGGGTTGCTCAGCCATATTCGTGCTATTTGGTGCTTTTGGTCTTCAGGCCCAGGGAAATGGAGGAAGCTGAGTTATGGCCTGGGAACTGTGGTTTGCATGGGGCCCAGTGATTTCCCCCACGGGGCAGAGGGGACAAGTGTCACAGGCACCAGATGATGTGCATATTTTCTTCCTTAAATACAGTCTTAAGACAGGGTGGGGGGAGGAGCCGGATGTGGTGACACATGCCTGTCATCGCAGCTTAGGAGACTAAGGCCAGGTGGTTAGGAGCTTGAGGCCAGCCTGGGCTACATGGTAAGACCCTGCCTCCAAAAAGAAAACAAGAAGGAAAGAAAGAGCACAAAATAAAAGAATAATTGTTCACTGATGGCATAGTTTATTAAAATATCGTGTTCTTCTTGTATTACTTTTTGATGATTTTTAAATTATTTTGAGTTGTGGTCAAATATAGTAACATGAAACTTATTTACCATCTTCACTTCATTTTTTTATTTTTGAGACAGTCTCACTGTGTTGGTCTGGAACTCACCATGTAGACGAGGCTAGCCACAAACTCATAGAAGCCTGCCTGCCTCTACTTCCCAAGTGCTGCCTTTATTTACTTAAAAACATTTTTTTTTGGTTTTCTTACTCTATGTATATGGATGTTTTTGTCTGCATATATGTGCGCCCTGTGAGTGTGTGTTAGATCCCCTGGAACTGGGGTTATTTGTGGTCGTGAGTCACCGTGTGCATGCTGGGACCCGAACCTGGGTCCCCTACAAGAGCAACAAGTGCTCATAACCGCTGAGCCATTTCTCCAGGTGCTGGCTTCAAAGGCGTGCGCCACCACACCTGCCTACTTTTTATTTGTGTTTTCTTTTAATTTTTTACTGCTGTGGGGATTGACCTCAGGCTTGGCTCACACTAAGCATGTGCTCCACCACTGAGTGGCTTCACTTATTTTTTTTCCCACTGGGTGGTGGTGGCGCACGCCTTTAATCCCAGCACTCGGGAGGCAGAGGGAGGTGGGTCTCTTGAGTTCTCGGCCAGACTGGTCTACAGAGTGAGTTCCAGAGCTAAACAGGGAAGCCCTGCCTCAAAATAAACAAACAAAATTTAAAAATATAAATTTTTCTACAATTATTTATTTTGTTGTCTATTCATTTTGTTGTTGTGGGGGATGCACATGTACACATGGAGGACGGATTTCTGGTGTAAATTCTCTCTTTTCAACCATTAGGATCTGGGGGGTCAAACATGCTTTTAGCCTTGGCAACAAATACCTTTACTAGCTGAGCCATCTGTCTGGTTGTGATCAGTTTTTTGCTTTCAGTTTCTGTTTGGAGAAATTGTTTCATTGTATTCTCTAGGATGGCTCCTATCTTGGCCTCCTGAGTAACTGCTACCAGACAGGTGGGGGCCAGGCTTTCCGTCTCTGAGCGCTGACCTATTATAACTCCTGCCTCCGCTTCCTGAGTGCTGGCATGACAGGTATGAGCCAGCACCCCCAGCTTCAGTATTCCTCCCCTCCCCTCTCCTCCGCTTCCTTTTCCCATTCTGAAATGTAATTTCAAAATTCGGATGGTGTGGAGGTACTTGCCTCACACCCCCTACACACACTTCTCTCCCTACCTACCACCTACCTACTTAACTCTCCTTCCTGGAAAGCTTCTGAATAATCCTTTCCTTCTTGTCCCCTTGCAGAGAAGCATATGGCCATTTTTCCTTTTACAGTCTCCCCCATCCCCTCCCATCCACCTCCCACCCCTTCCTATCCCCCCACCCCCACCCTGAGATAAGGCTTCTCTGTTGTAACTCTGGCTGTCCTGGAACTCACTCTGTAGACCAGGCTGGCCTCGAACTCACAGAGATCCGCCTGCCTCTGCCTCCCGAGTGCTGGGAGTAAAGGTGTGCCTGATCACTGCCTGGCCTGGTTTTTGTCTTATTCCTGGATTCAAGATGGGTAAAACATTTCCCTAGCACCCATCAACCACCCGGGGAGTGATTCAGGGAGTCCTGAGTCAGCATTCTATTAAAAAAAAAAGATATGAGGAATGTCTCTGCCTGTCAATGACCTTTGAAACATTGCACATCTCTTATCAGTGGTGAGCGTTCTGAACTGAGTGTACACTGACACACCACTGAGGAGGTCTGGGAACGGAACACAGTTCCAAACTTTTATCTTCACCAGAGACAATGGAGTATAGACAGTGAGACCAGAAACACACTGCAGCGTGACTGACTGTGTCTCATCAGAGTCACGTGGACTTTCATATTTCATAGTATATTTATCTCGTACGGATTTTGGTTCAGTATTTTCACGGTGCTGGGGATGGGTCCTTGGCTTCACACATGTGAGGCAGGTGAACCTCTCAGCACCCCTGCCTCCCTAGACAGGGTTTCTTAGTGTAGCCCTGGCTGTCCTGGAACTAGCTCTGTAGACCAGGCTGGCCTCAAACTCGGAGATCCGCCTGCCTCTGGCTCCCGAGTGCTGGGATTAAAGGCGTGCGCCACCACCGCCTAGCTATCTTCCTCCTTTTTGTGTCTTTATTTTTATTTCATGTGCATGTGTGTTTTGCCTGCGTGTATGTGCACTACAAGTGTTTGCCTAATGCTTGGAGGCCAGAAGAGGAATGTTGTATCCTCTAGAACTGGAGTTATAGATGGTTGTGAGCAGCCACGTGGGTGCTAGGAACCAATAATCTGGGTCCTCTACAAGACCAGCAAGTGCTCTTAAATGGGGAGCCATGTCACCAGCCCGTGCTTGGGTTTCACTGATGCATCCATCCGTTGTTGTTCTCTATCATTTTGATGGTCAAGTCTTTCTCAGTTTGAGCAGTACTAGGATCTTCAAGCTTCCATTTTATCCATCTCCATTTCTCCGTTACTGTGATGTATTCCTTGGCCATACTTTCTCTGCTCCAGTCAGCCCTGCCATCCTGGGCTCTGAGAGGCCTGGGTCTCCTCTCAGGAAATGACACTATCCCCACAGCGTCAGGCAAGCCTCGTCTCAGCTGACAGGGCCCCTGGGAGCCATAGAGCTGACCCTTCCCTTCAGGGATGGGTGTGGCCCATTGTGGTGACTGACCCTTTCGGTATGTTGTCTTTCAGGTGAACTTGGGACCAGACAAAATGATCGTGGATCTGACGGACCCCAACCGCCCCCGCTTCACTCTGCAGGAGCTGAGGGATGTGTTGCAGGAGCGGAACAAGCTCAAGTCGCAGCTGCTGCTGGCGCAGGAGGAACTGCAGTGCTACAGGAGGTGGGCTCCCTGCTGTGGCCTAGGACACTCACTGCATTACACACCGGCTCCTGTGCTCACTCGCCCAGTTTACTGAACACCCACTATGTGCCAGGCACCAAGAGTACAGCTGCACAGCACTGGTCAGTGTAGACCCTTGGTAGCAAAGTTCTTTGACAGTCTAGTGGGAAAATGTGACCAAGAAGGAAGTCCAGGCTGCGTGTGGTGACACATGCTGTGATCCCAGCACTCCAGAGGTGGAGGCAGGAGGTTCATAAATGCAGAGGCCAGCCTGTGCTACATGAGACCCTCTCTCTACAAACAACCATAGAAGGAGTCCATCATGGGTGATATTGCATACCTGCAATCCCAGTAAGAGGAGATCAGGAAAACTACAAGTTTAAGGCCGCCTGGGCTACACAGTGGGACCCGATTCAAAACAGTCGTGGCCAGGCTTGTTAGAACACCCTTCAGTTCCAGCACTCGAGGGGCAGGGGCAGCAGATCTCTGTAAGTTAGAAGCCAGCCTGCTCTACATTGTGAGGCCTTGTTTCACAACACAACAACAAATACCTTGTTTATTTTTGGTGTCAGGGATGGACTCCAAAGGCCTGGTATGTACTGAGCATGTGCTCTGCCACTGAACTAAAACCCCAGCCTTTAGTTTTTTCGTCCTGGAACACACTCAGTAGACCAGGCTGGCCTCATAGATCTGCTTGCCTCTGCCTCCTTTCTTTCTTCCGTGTATGACTTTAATTATAGCACTTGGGAGACTAGGGCAAGAAGCTCTGAGTTAAGGCCAGCCAGGACTGCACACTGTCTCAGAATAAAAGTGTAACACAAAGCAGCCATCTTTTGAATACTACCACATAAGGGCTTGTAACTTTGACACAGTAACTTTTCATTATTTATGTATTTGAAGATTTTATTTATATTTTTAAATTTTTTTTTATGGGCTGGCCATGGTGGTGCATGTCTTCAATCCCAGAGCTTGGAGGCCAGGCTGAAGGATCTCAGTGAGTTCCAAGCCATCCAGGGCTACATATCAAGGCTCTGTCTAAAAAAAGAAGAAAAAGAAACAAAAAAACCTTTTAAAACAGTTTTTTAATTACATTCATTTGTGTATTATTTATTTACTTGTGTGTGTGTAACAGTATACACATGGAAGCAAGCTGGGTACTCTGTAAGAACAGTGCATACTCTTAACTCCTGAACTATCTCTCCAGCCTGCCTTATATATTTATTTTATTTATTTTTGATTTTTTGAGACAGGGTTTCTCTGTTGTAACTCTGGCTGTCCTGGAACTCACTCTGTAGACCAGGCTGGCCTCAAACTCACAGAGATCTGCCTGCCTCTGCCAATCCTAAATGCTGGGATTAAAGGCGTGCACCACCACTGCCCGGCTGCCATTTTAATTTTTTAAATAAAATACATATTTAAAAATATTAGTTTTTAAAGTTTAAAAAATTTTATTATGTTTTATTTATTTATGATCACTGTGTTTGTTTGAGGGGTTTGCAGGTGCCACAATGTATATTTAGAGATTAGAGGATAATCTCATGGAGTTGGCTCCCTAATTCCTTTATGTGGGTTCCAGGGATCTAACTCTGGTCACAGGCTTGCTTCCCAAGTACTTTTACCCCCTGAGCTATCAGAGTTTGCTTCCCAGAACCCAAATCAGGCAGCTCACAACTGCTTTAACTCCAACTCCAGGTGACCCAACACCCTCTTCTGGCCTCTTTGGGCACTGCACTCAAGTGCACATACACATACACACGAATATATACACACAAAGGTAAATCAATTTTTAAAAGATTTATTTGTTTTTATTCTGTGTGTATGAGTGTTTTGCTTGCATGTACATAAGTAAACACCTTGTGTGCCTGATGCCCTCAGAGGTCAGAAGAGAGCCTGGATTCTCTGCAACTACAGTTACAGATGTTCCTGAGCCACCACGTGAGTGCTGAGAGCCAAACTGGAGTCCTCTGCAGGAATAAATTCTCTCAGTCACTGAGACATCTCTCCAGCTCATAAAAACGATTCTTTAAGGAAAGAAAAGTTTATTTTAAAAGTTGCTCAGTAAACAGATCTGCAGTACAACTATTAATTTGCTGCTGTTCTCCCATTTTCCAGTGGCCTGATTCCACCCAGAGAAGCTCCAGGAGGAAGAAGGGAGAAGGATGCTGTGGTCACCAAGGCTAGCAATGCCAACAGTGAGAAGGAAGAGAGGACCATCATGAAGAAGCTGTAAGTCACCCGTATGCCCTCATTACCCCTAGATCATGACCAGGAGATGCTGTGGGATGAGGGGAGGCTGACCAGCCCTGGGGTGGGGTTCTCCTCTCCCTGGGATGCGGCTGCAGTCAGTAGGAAAGTTTTATGCCACTTAGTCATAACTAGAACTAATACCAGGAAGAAGTATAAGCATTCAAAACATCCCGGCAAGGTGTGGGGAAGAGTCTGCTCGTTGAATGAGACTCTGACTCAAGTACTTTAAACCATAATGTTATTAGTATCATTATAAGTATTCATAGGTTAACTTTCCTAAGTTTCACTTAGCCATGGTCAACCGGGGTCCAAAATTATTACATGGAATATTTCAGAAAGTGAGTTTTCAGCTGGGCGTGATGGCACATGCTTTTAATCCCAGCACTGGGGTAGCAGAGGCAGTCAGATCTCTTTGAGTTCAAGGCCAGCCTGGTCTACAGACTGAGTTCTAGGACAGTCAGGGCTATTACACAGAAAAACCCAAAAAACCAATCATTCAAGCCAGCAACCAAGCAAGCGTGCAAAGAAATAGTGAGCTTTCACTTGCATGCTGTTCTACGCAGTGTGATGAAATATTTTGCTTCCCACCATGTCCAGTCTGGGATATGAATCATCTGGTTGTCTTTTCAAAGCCAAACTGTCCACACCCTCTGCCCAGTCATCACTTAGTAGCCATCTTGGTTGTGGGGTCCAAAGTGGCAGTATGGTAAGGTCTATGTCCTAGTGGACCTCATGTTAATAGTGGCCCCAGAGTGGGAAAGCCTGATGCTGGCAACTTTGTAGGCCCAAGAGAATCTGTCTGTGAGGTACTTCTTTTAAATAAAAAGAGGAATGTCGGGGCTAGAGAGATGGCCAGGCAGTTAAGAGAACTCTGACGGGGTGTCTCGGGGTATCTGTTGCTGGGCTGAAATACCATGAGCAAAAGAAATTTGGGAAAGAAAGGGTTTCTTTTACTCCCACTTCCTTCTAATATTTCACCATCAAAAGTAGTTAGGGCAGTGTCTTGTGACAAAACTTCTCCTGCGGAGATGCAACACCCAGGTCTACTCACTCCAGATAGGTCCACAGGTCCACGACAGACTGCAGTATAGATACCACCAAAGTCCAACTTGGTGAACTGTGAGTTTTATTGGGGTCAGTTACAGGAATATGGATGAGGATCCTTACAGGAGCAGAACTGACAGACTCTTGCCTACTCAGGAGACTCTCCTAAATGCTGAAATAAAGGTGTGCACCACCATGGTTTTTTTTTTTTTAAACAAAATTTTTTAAAATTAAAATGTATTCTTTCTTCCTTCCCTTTCCTTCCTTTAGCCCTTTCCATGTGCCCCCTTCTTCCTCTCAAATTCATGGTCTCTATTTTTTAAAATTGTTTTTATATATACATTCATACACATAATCCTAAATACATAAATACAACCTGCTCAGTCCATAATATGTTACTTGTATGTACGTGTATGATTTCAGGGTTGACCATTGGCATTGGAAAGCCAATTTGGGGACCCTTCCTGGAGAAGTCTAAACTTGCTCTAAACTGGCAAGTAACATGACTGTGTTCACAATGAGCTCTGCTGCCTGCTCTCTGGGGAGGCTAGGGTATTTCTCTTTTCAGTATATCTCAGTCCAAATGAAGCCTCCAGAAGGCAGAAATCACTGGTTTCTTTTTTGCCTCCCCTTTGGGAATTCTTTCAAGCCAATTCACTGACATTTGAGCCAAATATGGCTGTAGTAAAATGTCTGTGACCATGAGGCTGCTGATTCATATCAGATAAGCTCATTAAGCTGGTGGAAGGAAGGAATGAGGGGACAGGTGACTTTCTGAATAAGTAAGCAGGCTAAGAAGGATTTTTGAGAACAATGGGAAGCCAGGGAAGAGCTCTGTCCCTGTGTGAATGGGCCAGGGAGGACCAGCAAGCAGAGGAGGTGGGAGTACACATCCTGTGGCTTGGGTGGTTATCAGTCTTTTTTTCGAGACAGGGTTTCTCTTTGTAGCCCTGGCTATCCTGGATTTATCTTTGCTGGCCTTGAACTCAGAGATCCGGCCTGCCTCTACTGGGATTAAAGGTGTGTGCCACCCTGTGTGGTGGTTGGCTATCAGTCTTAACAGCTCTCTCATGTGCTCTTCATTGTCTGATACCAGTCAGGAAGCTGGTTCCTCAGTCCACTGCCCATGATCCTTTAGCCTGATCCTTAATCTCCCAGGACCTCAAATTAATTACTCATCTATGAAATAGGAATATTAATCATGCTGATTGCAGAATTGATGTGTGAAATAAGCCAAAGGTGGAAACATAAATGATCCTCCCGTCTCTGCCTCTGAGTGCTGGTATTAAAGGCTTGCGCTACCACACCTGGCTCCTGGACAAATTCATTCTTAATTACATTTATTTATCTGGTTGTTTATGGATGTTCATGCAATGGCCATTTGTGTGCAGGTCAGACAGCAATTACAACAGATTCTCTTCTTCCACCATGTGGGTCCCAAGGATCACACTCAGATTGTCAGGCTTGGGGCAAGTCTTTACACACTGTAATATCACACAGGCCTCTGATGGATTATTGAGGCCACAGCCTGCAAGAGTGGCTTTCACCATGCTCTCTCTCCCTTTTTCTCTCCACCCAGGTTCTCTTTCCGGTCAGGGAGACGTACCTAGATGGAAGACCATGGCTAAATGGTGACAATCTGACTGGAGAAAATAATTGCCAAGATGCCTTCTGGAACCAGCTCTCTGTGCCCTAGCACCTGCTCTGGGCCTACTCACTTGTTTCCCCTCAGAGCAGTCAAAGGAAAATGTTTTCATGGCTCACTTGGTTCCTGGAGACAGAACTGGACAGCCACCAGGCTTTGGCCAGGGCAGGTGAAGCAACACCAAGAAAACTCCAGAAAGCAAAGGAACACAGCAGGGCCACATCCTGCCTCCACGTAGACAGAGAGGCACCTGACCTCAGCCTGTTCGGCCTCAGTGACAATCTGGTCATTAACATGTGGTGGAGAGATGCAAAAAAGTGGGAAAATATGGGATTGACTTCACTGATATTTGGTGAATACTTGATTTTTCTCATACAACTTTCTTAATGCAACTTTTGTATTAAAGTAAAATGACCTTTATAGTTTCCATTACTGTTTCCTAGTGATCTCTTAAGAGTTCAGATGTGCACGTCTGTGAGCATACAGCTCACATGGCTCTCACTGAGCCCGAGTGAGGTGTGGGCCAGGGAGGCTGTCTCTGCAGAATGAAGGAAATGCCAAAGATCTGACTCAAAGGAGGCTCAGGCTTTTCAAGAGTAATACTTCTCATTTTATTACTAAGGCAAGCAAAACCTTAGGTGTCAGATTTCCCGTGGGACTGGAGTTACAGACTGTTGTCAGCTGTCATGTGAGTGCTGGGAATTGAACCTGCGTCCTTGGCAAGAGCAGTCAGTGCTCTTAACTGCTGAGCCATCTTTCAGTCCCCAGAGGAAAACTTCTGAGTCATTTCTGGACTTCTGCCTCACTGAGGCAGGGTTTCGCTTGGTTTCTCATTTGCCACATACTCTGGAATTGGTGGCTTTGGAACTTCTGGGGAATTCTCTAGTCCCTCCCTCCATCTCCCTGTTGGGAGTGCTGACATTACACTACAACCTTTTATTTTTATTTTTGGTTAACTGCCTCTGCTTCCTGAGTACTGGGATCAAAGGCACGTGCCAACACAATCAGCCAATGTCCAGCTTTCTTCTGTATGGCTTCCACAGATTGAATTCGGGTCATCAGGTTTGTGCAGTTAGTGCTATGTAGTCCTTGGCTGTCTGGAACTCACTATGTAGACCAGGCTGGACCTGAAGTCACAGAAATCTACCTGCCTCTGCCTCATGAGTTCTGGGATAGGGTGGCAGCTAGTGCTTTTTCAAAGCTATCTACATCTAGTTAAAATATCAGAACTGGGTGATGTTCATTAGCTCTGAGCCTCAAGCACTTGCAGAGTTTGAAACATGTTTACCCTGAAGTATATCTGCATGGGTTGTAGTGGAACACTTGGAAGTTTTTGTTATTTTGGTTTCTTTAAAAACGAAAAATGGTGTTTGGATTAGATTTACGTTCCCACCCCAGGTGCGGTAGATGTTTAGTTGGATTTGGAATGCTTGATGCAGGTGGCTATAATTTGGTTAGGAGCAGGTGTTCTAGCATGTGTAGCTTGTTCTTGGGATTGTGTGCTGCTTGGGTTTATGGGAACTTTTGGCCTAGGGTATAAAAAAGGTCTGAGAGCCAGGGTGTGTTACTGGGTTGTCGTCATGTGTTCTTAAAAAGAACAAAGGCTGGAGAGATTGAGTTTACAGCTCATGAGCTGAGACGCTAGTCTGACTCACCTTCAGCTAGTCCTCTTCAAGCTTAGGACAGCCTAAACGAGGATGTGAAGGTTTCTACCTTTCTCTAATTCTGTATCAAGGCCGCTTGCAAAAGTGGTGGAAATTTCTAGCCTTCCTTTTCCCCTAGTGGGTAAAAGACAATAGGTTACTACTCCAATTGGTTACTATGTGTGAAGCACTAGTCCAAGGTCGTTTTCAGTATCCGTGCCATCAAATCAGCCTTTAGTACTCCCACTGCAGTGTTGGGCAGCAGGAAACTGACATGTGACCCCCTAAGCCGAAGAATCCTCTACAAGGGATAATGTGACAATAGCCAAAGGACGAGTTTTCTGGATAGCCCTTGAGGGCAATTGGCACTGTCAAATTCCTATTTGACAGACATGCAGGATCTTCTAAACCATCTAGTCCCAATGGGTCACAAGAACCAGAACACAAAACCAGCTGACATGACATGTGACTGGGACAGGGGCGCAGCTCTAGGAGGACCAGCAGATGCTAAAGACGTCTGAGTCACATCACTGAATTGGAAGTGGTAATGGAGCCAGTGTGGGATGCACATCTGTCATCCCAGCACCAGGGAGACAGAGGAAGGTCAGGAGTTCAAGGTCATACCTGGCTACACAGCAAGTCTCAAGACAATAATGGCAATTACAGTAGCTACCATTTAGGGCATTTGCCACATGCTAGTCATTAACCAGAAGCTCTGCATACAACACTAACCTTCCCAAGAGCCCTCCAAACCCACCCACCTCTTTTATATAGGTTAATTAGGAGCCACATTCTAAAACTTCTAATGAATGCTTTGAATTCTGGCTCCCTAGGACACAACTACAGTTTAACCTCAGCATGAAGTTAGATTCCACTTCCTTCTTTACATTGATCTGTATTCCACATCCATGCAAAGGTCACAACATAACCTATGTGTGTGGGTCCCAGGGATCAAACTTGGGCAGTTGGGCTTGGTGGTGAGACCCTTCACAGGTGGAGCCGGCCATCTCTCCCCCATTGCATTCTATCTCCGCCTTATAAAAACAGAACAACACATAGGTGGTCTTGCCTGGCAATAAATATTTTAATTTTTTTGCTTTATTTTTATGATGACAAATAAGTTTCAAGTTTATTTCCTTTTCTGTTTGCTATTTAAATACAAAGCTAAGCCACAAACAGGTACAACCAAGACATTTTATCTCACAGTTACACCCTCCTGTCGGATCCTCCTCCAAGTCTGACCACTGACCAGGCTAGTAAGGGGTGCGGGGAAGACTTTCTTAGGTAGCACCATCATGAGGCTGGGGGATGGGGTAGGTTTTGGGGACAAGGGAGGGTCTCATACCTGGTTCCAGAGCCCCAGCCCCTGGACTGAAGGTGAATGGTGAGAATTAGTCCTCCCCAGGAAGGGAGAAGGAAGCCACCTACTCTTGCTATCATTCTTGTTCTCTGGGTGTTAAGCCTTGCTGACTGCCAGGTACTCCTAGTGCCAAGCACATTCTATGCCTGACACCAGAAGGGGTCCCGGACTGTCAGTGTCTTCATAGAATACCAAGGGTTCCGCCTTGACAACAGGTAGAGAATGTTCAATGAAGCAGAATCGGGGTTGGGAGGAGTACGGGCTTAGTAATTTCTGGTCCCACTACAAAACCTTACTTTTGATTAGAATAGAGTACCATCTCAAATCTTCTCTACACATACCAGCCAGCCAAGCCAAAAAGATAAAAATAAAAGAACCCCAGAAGAAAAGAAAAACGCAGTCATTTCACTCCCTTCAAAACCTATATACATATAAGTTGTTTTCTGTGGTTTTTTTTTCCATTTTTCTCTTTTCTTGATTTTTTTAAATGTTTTTTTTTGTTTATTTTATTTTTTATTTTTAAAATAAATTCAGTGTTCACATTTCTATAAAGAATTAATGCAGTTTCAGGAGGCCTGCCCCACTGGGGCAGGAGAACAGTGCTTTTCCCGGCCCGCCTCTAGTCTGACTGCCCACCCTGATGCTTCGAGGTGCCTGGAAAAGCCGTAAGCCTGTGGAAGAGGTCTGTTCCCGGCCGGGCCTCCAAGCCCCAGGCTCAGTAAGCTTTGGAGAAAGCCGAGGGGAAGACTAGCTTACTGTGAAACTTGCTAAAAAATATTCATACACGTCAATGTGTACGCCTGTCAAGATGCTGAGGAGAACAAGAGCTTGGAGACATCCCGTCCAGGCTGTGCGTGGGGGGTGGTGGCACCCTCACACCCGCCTGTCCTTGGACGTGGGGTATGGGGGAGTCCTGGCTTTCATCTTGGGCAGAGCCCTGGCTTCCTAGGTCACGTTCGACTCCATTCTCTAAAACCTGTGCTGAGTCTCAGACTGCGCGGGAAGCACAAACGTTCAACTTGTATGCAAAAAGGTACAAAAAACAACTAGAATATAAAAGTTTTGGTAATATAAGGCCATCTGTTCAAGTCCACCTTGGAAACCTGTAACAGATATTTAAATACTACATGAAAAGGCATCTTTAATATACTTTTTAAAAACATTTTAAGTAATCAGCTAAGAGTAAGTGTGTGTAAAAAAAAAAAAAATCATTTCCCTTTGAGGGCACTTTGTCCTTTGAAGGAGGCAGGGTGGCAGGGAGGCCACGTGGTTAATGCTTCAGCCAAGGGTAGGCTTCGATGGAGGCCTTGCTGCGGTCGCCATAGTCATACAGGAGCTCCTCCCCAGCTGCAATGTCTCGGGAGGCGATGAGGATGAGGTGAGGCACGCCATCGATGTCATGCAGTTTGGTCTGGCAATTCCCACACTTACTGTGATTGATCAGTCTCCCCAGGCGATTTGTTTCTTTAGTGGCATCCACGCTGGTGTGGTGGGAGAGTGAGAAGGGACTGCATTGATACAGAGGCTTTTAACCTGGCTGGGATCCTGCTCCATAGGACTCTGGTGGGATGTTCACTGGCAGCCTCATTTGGAGGAAGACAGTTTAATTCCAAAGGCTACTTTGGAGAGCCCAGAGAGTCCTGCACGGAGGGCTTGGGGACAGAACCCAAAGAACTTTTTATGGTGAGAAAAGTAACTGGTAGTGTTTTGAAATATTTAAATGGATAAAAATAACTCCTAACCTCAGCCAGGAAGGAGCAATTGCCACTTTGCTCAGGCAAATGGCCAGAGGGGGAGGCCTTGTGAGCTGCCGAGCAGGTTTCCAGGGAATAAGTCCTGCCTGAGGACAACTTCAATCCCAAAAACTACCTGGAGAGGTGAAAGGAGCTGACCTCACTGGACATGGTGCTCAGGAGGCTGAGGCAGGAGGATGATAAGTTTGAGGCTAGCCAGAGCTACATAGTGAGACCTGATCTAACCGTAACAAGTAAGGAAGCTGATCACAGACTCAGCAGTGGTTCAGGGCTCCAGCTCTCTGCCTGTCCTCCACACAAAGGGATAGAAAGTCACTCACAGAGTGTACTCACCAGTAGGTTTTGCTAAGATACTGAAAATAGTACATGTAGCAGCCTGTGGAGGGGTCTTGTGCGTACAGAGCCTCCCGCTTCTTGGCGTCGGTGATCTCAATGAGGTCTCCATGGTATTCTACCACGAAGTCTCCTCGGGAGAACTGCCTGGTGGCAATCACACCCCTGCCTTTGCCATCAATGAGATCAATCTGTCAGGAAGTGACAAGACAGCATGGATTCATAAATGTGAGAGGTGTCACCAGGCATGGAGTCTTCCAAAGTGGGTAAAATGTCTTTTTACAGATGAGGAAACTGAGGCCTGGAAAGGCAGTCATGTATCCAAGGCCACGAAGCTAGGAAATGGTAATATTGGAGGCACTAGTTTATAAGGGGGAGCAAGGCCCTGAATCTCCTGGGATCCATCAATAACCTCTGGTCTTTCTCCTCACTCTGCTCAGGGCTCAAGATGAGGTTTGAGGCCCCTCTAGGTTATAGGTAGAAAGAGCTTTCTGAACCTTGGCTCCTAGGCCAGCCCCATCAGGCACCACACCCTGGAGAAGTTACTCCTCCCTCACCCAAACCAGGGTCTATAAAACATACTGCGACTGTATGGGTGTGGCTCAGAATGCACAGGGTGGGTTTAATTCCCAGTACCAACTCAAAACAAAACCAACTAAGAGAGAAGCAAGTGCCTTAGACCACCCTACGTGGAACTGTTGAGGATAAACCTAATCTTCTCTTTGTATTTACCTTTTGTTACCTTCGTTGGGGGTGAGCATTAGGGATTGAACTCAGGGCTTTGTCCATGCTAGGCAAGCCCTCTATCATTGAGCTGATTTCCAGCCCTCTTTTTGTATTGAACTGACTCAGACAAGGCTTGCTCTTACGATCTTAAGACCATCCAATCTCAGCCTATTGAGTACCTGGGATGATAGCCTTTGCCACCACTCCCCCGTTTCTTTTTTTATACTTCACCCAGGGCCAGGCATAGTGGCCCAGGCTTTTAATCCCAGCACTTGGGAGGCAGAGGCAGGAGAACCTCTGTGAGTTCTGGTCTACATAGTTAGTTCTAGGACAGCCAGAGCTACATAGTAAGAAAGATCCTGTCTCTCTCAAACAAACAAACAAACAAACAAACCGAAACAGTTCACCCAGGGGCTGGAGAGATGGTTCAGCAGTCAGGAGCACTAAGTTCTCTTGCAGAGAACCCGGTTCAGTTCCCAACACTCATACATTCACACTGGCAGCTTATTTATTTATTTTTTGGTTAGTTTTTTTTTTCTCTCCAAGACATGGTTTCTCTGTTGTAACTCTGGCTGTCCTGGAACTCACTCTGTAGACCAGACTGGTCCTGAACTCACAGAAAGCTGCCTGCTTCTGCCTCCAGTGCTAGGATTAAAGGTGTGTGCCACCACCGCCCAGCCACACTGACAGCTTTTTTAACCACCTGTATGTAGCTCCAGATACAAGAGATCCAATACCCTCTTCTGGCTTCTTTGGGCAGCCTCCCCATTTGCATAAAACAGGAAAATACACATGTGTAGTCAAGGCAGCCTTTGTGTCTGCTTGAAGCCATGTGCCAGGTAAAAGAAGTCATTGCCACGGGAGTGGTGCTGTGGCCCTTACCTTCATGCCTTCTTCCTTCCCGCTCTCAATCAGCTCATCTATTTTTTTCCTTTCTTCTGACTGGGTGGAAAGGAAATAAAAAGAACAATGTTAGCATTCACTTACCATATACCACAGCCAACTTGTGATGCCAGAGCCCTGAGCAAGCCTCTCCTGACCCATATTGGTGAGCAATCCATCACAGTTTTGCCTGAGACAAGAGGGACACAGTTCTGGTCCACTAAGCTTTTGTTCCTATTGGTTTCTGAGACAGGGAATCACTCTGTAAGTCCAGGCTGGCCTTGAACTCACAATCCTCCTGCCCCAGCCTTGGGAGTGTGGGATTACAAGTGGGCATCACCATAACCATCTAGTTGGGATCTTAAGGTGTCTCCCAAAAGTCCTTGTAAGAAATGCACGTGGTCTGTGCCGTGGTTCTATCAGGAGGCACTCAAAGCATTAAGAGGAGGGACCTAGTGGGGTCACTGGGGATGTACCCCATAAACGATATTGGAGATCTTGCCTGTTCTCTTATTTTTTGCAATGGGGGGGAAGTGGTTTTGTCCCATGTGATCCTCCTGTCCAAAGCAATGGGTCAGGTCTCAGAGGGACTGAAGCCTCTAAAATAGTATCAGAGAATACATCTTCATTACCTCAGGTGTTTGTTACAGAGCCTTAAACATGTTGTTTGTCCTGTATTTTAAAAAAATGTTTAATTCACCAGGATCTAAAAATCAGAACTCTCGATCTCGGCTGGCAGATGGCATTTGCTGCCAATCCTGACCATCTGAATTTGATCCTCAGAACCCACACAGCTGGAGGGAAACAAACAGTTGTTCCTCTTGATCACCACACCCAAAATATAGCACACCAATTGTGCCCCCCCCAACAAGACAATAAGTAAATGCAACATCTAGATTCTGACTTCATGTGAAATCATCACCCACAAACTGGGCATAGTGGCCCACATCTGTAATCCCAGCTGTCTTCTCAGAAGGCTGAGGCAGGAGGTTCATACATTTGAGGCCAATCTGGGTTACATAGTATATCCTGGACCAGCATGGGGCAATTTGGTCAGAGAGCTTATCTCAAAAAGTAAAAAAAAAAAAGAAAAAAAAGAAGGGAGTACTAAGGGGATAATGCTTGCTCAGTGTTTGGGTTTAATGCCCAGCACCGCATAAATAAATAGATGGATGGATAGATGGATGGACCGACCACCCAGGGCAGATTATAGGTTGTACCTGTAAGCAGGACACATAATACTTCATGTCTCTCATAGCTGGCTGATACTTTTCTTGGAGGCCTATGTTCAGATCTCTGAGCTCTGTCTGTACCTAACCAGAGAAGCTGGGGCAATCCCATGGGGCAACGTCTCCTGCTCCTATACCATCTCATCCTGGATCCCCAACTGTGCCCTCTCATCACACAGGACACTAGGGAACAAGAGGGAGCTGTAGAGATGCTAGATGCACCAAATCACCTTGGCTTGCCAGCATGGAGGCACCACTGGGCAGACGGCATCCATAGGAGCCTTGCCACCTGCTGAACTCACACCCTTGCTAGACAGAGCCTGGGACAAAGGCACAGACGGCCAGTCATTCAGTCGACACCTCCCTGTGACAGGCCCTAAAGTATGTTATGGAGACATTGATGCATGAATGAGACCGCGTGTCTGCCACCTCTAGGACAGTCTGAAGTCTAGCCACCTTCCTCTCCACCCCTACCATTCTCAATCAAATCATATCTGACAGCCACCTCCCTGTGCTCAGGGCTTTCATTCTGAACCTAGACTCCATTCTTTTTTTAATGTGTGGGAGTGCTCTATCTGCATGTACACTGCATGCCAGAAGAGAGCATTGGATTCCATTATAGATGGTTGCTGGGAACTGAACTCAGGACCTCTGGAAGAACAGTCAGTGCTCTTAACCACTAAGGCGTTTCACCAGTCTCCTAGACTCCATTCTTTACCTAGCACCAAATGAGTCATTTGAAAATATACTATTATTGTTGTTATTGATTTTTTTAAAGACAGGGTTTCTCTACGTAACTCTGGCTGTCCCGTAACTCACTCTGTAGAACCAGGCTAGACTCAACTCACAGAGACCTGCCTGGTTCTGCCTAAGTACAGGGATTAAAGACGTGTGCCACCACATCCAGCTCTTTTGAAAACATAAAGGAGTCACACCTTGTTCCAGTTATTTTCAGTGAGCATCAATGCTGCTCCTCTGGCAGTGACAAGTTTACAGAATGACTCAAGATGTTAATGATGAAACAGACTGGTGATGGGTCCCTGAGAACTATCTGTATTACCTTTCTAATTTTCTATGAATCAAAAATTACTGAAATATTTAGAATTAGGTTTTTACTATGCATCGAGGCTGGCCTAGAACTCAAAATCCTCCTGTAACGGATCCCCAAGTGATGATGAGATCATAGGAGCACATCACCACACTCAACCTGAATGCTGGTTCAGCTTATACCTTTCTACCATTACCTTATTCTGTTTTGAATCAGGGTCTCATCGTATAACCCTGGCAAGCCTTGAACGCAGAGATCCACCTGCCTCTGCCTCCTGAGTGCTGGGAATAAAGGCTTGTATCACCATGCCATACTTTTTCTTATGTAGGCACAAAAGTGTCTACAAGCTAAAGGCCTCGCTGCCTCGCCTCCCCCACCGGCTAGCTGTACAGCCAGCTCTTCCAGAAGGCCAAGTCCCCAGCCTCTAGGACTTTGAGTCGCTGTCCTTCCTGGGTAGCATGACCTTTTCTCTAATCCATCTGCAAACTTGTTTCCCCTCTGTCTAGAGAAGACACCTTTTCAGAGAATCTGGTGACTTCTGGGGCCCAAGGGGCCTTAATCTCACCACTCTATCAAGCTACTTCATCTCAGTAAGTTAACATCCAAAGGTATGCAAAGCTAGTCTTCATCTTCCTGGCAGTTCTGGCAATTGTACCCAATGGTTAGTGTTATACTCCAGCACCAGCTAGGGGTCTTAAATCATCAATCACAGCCTGCTTAAGTGTATATTTCATGAGTACAGGGCCTTGAGACTGTTCATCACAGAAAACTCTGCAGAGGTTGGGAAGCGTGCACACTTTGTGGCAGATAATCATTCCAGTGGGTAGAGTAAGGACGACAGTGGCTTAAGGAGTTGGAACAGGTGTGAGATAACCCAGGCGAGTACCTGGGGATTCGCCTGCTGGGGCTGAACACCGCTGAGAGGAGTTGAGCCCAGGAGAGCTAGGCTAAGAGTTTTGAGGCCTGCCAAAAGACAGCCCTGGGTTTCCTAAGGACAATTTAGGCAGCAACCAAAGCAGGCCAGGATGCAGATGGATGAGGGTAGGCAAGGCCTGAGTGAAAGTGGACAGGAAGGAGGGGACAGCTTCTTACAGTCCTTAGGTGGTAACAGAAGGGAAGAAGCCAGGTCACTGCCAACAGTTGTGGGTTCTTGGTACAATGTGGTTACCATCTATCTGACTAATGGCTGGGTGGGCAGGCCAGCTGGCCAAGGGGTCCCCCAGCAGAGTGCCATGGGAGATCTCTATGGCTTGCCCTGTGCTAAAACCCTATGGCTCAAATCCTTCCCTCCTGCTCTGAACTCTGGACCTGGTTCTGCCCTGCCAGCTTTTTCTTCAGCTCCACCAGCTGCCCCAGAACTTGGCACTTTGATTTCACTCTTGGCCACCTGGTCAGATACAGTATCTCTTACCTCCACCCCCCTCAGCCCCTAGCCTAGCCTGGTAGGTAGTCAGGTCAGGAGGAACCTTGACCCTCTGACAGGCCCGGCTGCCATGCTCTCCAGCTTTCTCTGCCGTCCAGAGAACACAGACCCTGCCAGCAACTGTCACATCCACATGGTCTTGGGCAGCTGTCACTTCACTGCCTCAGCCAGCGGCAGGGGCACAGTGCTCTTTCAGCAGCGCCAAGACAAACACTGAGGGACACAGTGTGGCTCTTGCTTGTACTGGCTCCTGGTCTACTAACAGTTCCCTGCCTGCAGCTTATCTGCTGCAGGAAGCAGGTGACCTGAGGTCACACACGTCCCTCTGCAGCTTTCTGTCCTCCAGGCAAAGAGCCTGGCTTTCCTTTACCACTGCAGCCTGAGGTGTTCCCAGCCAGCAGCCCCCAGATCCTGTGAGGCCTTGCCATGCCTCCTGCCCGGCTGGGAGGAGCCTGGGCTCTGCGGCCTGGCACCACTACCACTCTGCAGTGCTGCCTTTAAGAGTGACCTAGCACAGCCTCCCACTGCTGGCGGGCGATTATAACAGCTCATTCTTGGCCAAAAGAAACTGCCTTTCACAAGAAATGAAGCCAAAGCTATCGGGGAAGGGGGGAGGCAGATCCCCCTTCTTTGGGTTTGTTTTTAAAACAAAGCTGCAGCATCAACTCAAAGAAAAAAGGATGGCAGAGCTCTGAGCTCTGGCGTTGAGGGAACCTCTGCAGCAGAGGAGAGCTCAAACTGCACAGCCCACTCCCCTCACCCCTGTGGGAAAGGACTTGGAGCCTCCAGGTCGAAAAGAGGTGCAAGAGTGAGGGCTGATCTGATCCCTGTGTGGGGGCAAGGAGGCACATGGCCATATCCTGGGGTTCAGAACAGAAAAGCAATCACCACACCCCACTGCGCCAAATATTGACGGGCTGCTGCCCCGCTGCACACTGTACACATGGGTGTGGGGCCACAGGCTGGCTGCCTCCCTGCCTACAAGCCACTTGGTCTTCAGCTGAAAATAGGCAGCTAGGATACCTGGGAAACAAGAGGAGTGACTGTCTCAGCTAACTGCCATTTGCATCCCACGTCATTATAAAAGTCTTTAATTTTTTATGAGAAAGGTCTCATGAAGCCCAGACTGGCCTCAAATTCTCTATGTAGCTTAGCTTTAAACTTTTTTTCCTTCCTTGCTTTTGTTTTTCAGGACAGGGATTCTCTTTTTCTCTTTTTAGTCTTGGTTGGCCTCAAATTTAGAGGCCACCTGTCTTCTAAGGGCTGGGATTAAAGGTGTGCAACACCAGGCCCACGTAGCCTAGAAGTGTTCTAGGCAAGGACTCCAAGTGAGTTCCTAGCTCCAGGAAGCCATTTTGTGTGTTTTCCTTTGAGACAGGGTTTTATTGTGTAGCCAAGGGTGATCTCAAACGGAGATCTCCTGGCCTCAACCTCTTAGTGCTGGGATTTACACACCAGATCTATCAGGAACTCATTCCTTTAATCTTCATAACAAGTCACCAGCACTACTTTACCCCCCCCCCCTTTTTAATTTTTGAGGCAGGGTATTGCCATGTAGCCCTGTCTGGCTTGGAACTTGCTGTATAGACCAGGATGCTCTCAGAAGAACTTATATCAGTTCTCCCAACTGTCCTGAATACTAGGATTACAGTGTGTGTCTCCATGCCTGGCCTTTACTGTTTCATTTTACAGACAGGAGAGTGGAGCACACCAAGGTAAGTATCTGGCTTTAGCTCAGCAATCAGTAAGCTACTGTTCTTTCAAAACTTCTAGATTGCAGATAAGAGAAGCTCCTCAAAGAACAGGCAGCCTCCCCCATAGTCCCAAGCTCCAAATGCCCTGCCAGCACACCCCGGAAAAGCCAATCTGATCTTCCATTCCATGAGGTACAAGATATAAGGCTCCCCAAGAGTCTTAAGCAGGCCTTGTGCTCCACCAGGAAGGCAGAGGGAGCTGCAGATACCTCTGCTAGACAAAGAACAAAAGACACACCTAAGCTCAGCCTGCACACGCAGAACAAAGCCCACTGGCCACCTTGCTCCTCCCAGCTGCAGCTCACATACCCTACCTGAAGCTCAGCTTTGCTCTTCCTGGAGCTCCTTCGTACAGGGTAGAAATCCGTGAGCTTTCTATTCTGCTGTGTTTTCCCTTGAGACCTGGGGTGAGAGGGGGAGGGAGAAGTAAACACAAGGTCTGCTGCCCTGCTCAGACCCAGGAGGCAGCTCCCTGTAAACATATTCCTCAAACACCTTTGTGTACTGGGACCTGACTGCACACCTGCTAATCTACCCAGGAGGGCCCGTTTCAAGGACAACTGATCACTCCTCTCTCTGGGGAAGAGAAGGGAGGGAGGCCTTGACCTCTGAACACTGCCACATAGATATGGGGAAACATCAGGAAGTTTGATGACTCAGGGGAGAGGGCCCCTGAGCCAGGCCACAGGAGCCCAATGCTTCAGGCTACTTACTTTTTCCTAGGGGCCTGCTTGCCCTTGAGGGGCTTTTTCAGGGCCTGCTTGGCAACCACTGTGTTGGTAGAATCACATGACGGGGATGGAGTTTTTGGAGGTTCTGCTGCTTCGTTTTGGTTTGGAAAAGGTGCCAGGGGACCTCTCCTGGCGTCTTTGATCTTCTGTTCATCGGACTTCACGGTGCTTCGGATCCCATTCCCAGCGTTTCTTTTCTCTGCAGCAGGGGTTGGGGACAGGGATTTACTCTATGTACTGGTTTCACCTGTGTTCTAAGATAGGCCAAGAGCACAGCATCATGGAAGTGTCATGAAGTATCTGGAGCCTACTGAGCCAGTGTCCACTAAGGCCAATCGGGCAAAAATACTTGGACCTATGCTATGACCAAAACACTGGTGGAAAGTTCTAGTCCTCTGTAGTGGATGTGGGAGGCGGCCTGTGAGCGTGTGAAGTGCTATGGATGATAACTTTGGCCTGAGGACTCAGCCAGCAGTTTTCAGACACTGGGCTGCAGACCCAAGAAAATAAGCTCAATTCCCAAATAGAGTTAGTTAGCACTGATGGGCAGGGTGAGCGGACAAAGCCCAAACTCTTTTCCCCACTCGCTGCCTGGCACGCTTTACTTCAGATTTACTTTCCTTCTAACAAGGTTGAAGCCCCAGGCTTCCAGAGGATCCAGGGATGGTACCTGGACAGACTGGCAAGGATCCTGTCACAAGGCACACCGCAAATGGCCTCGCTGATAACAGTGTGTAAGCCCTGTGCTAGTGAACCATGCTATTTTAAAAAAAAATGGATTTAATGATTTACTTTTAAAAATAAGTAACTAATGTACTACCTAGAGATGGCACAGCAATTTTGTTAAACAGTTTAGCGGTTCCCTCACAAAATTAAACATAGAATTACCATATGACCCAGCAAACACACTCTCAGACAACTACTCAAGAAGATTAAAAACACATGTCTACTCAAAAACCTGTACATGAAATGTGGTGGCTTATGCACACTAGCCAATAATGCAAACAACCCAAACACCCATCGGTGGATGAAGAGTTAAACAAAATGTGGTTTGTCCCTACGCGGGAAATAATTACGATCCAGCTTTAAAATAAATGGCACGAAGTGTTGATACACACTACACACAACACGGATAGGCCTCAGAAAACAACATGCTGAGTGAAAAGACCACGCACAAAAAGCCACATATCCTATGACTTCATTTGCATGAAATGGCCACAACAGGCAATGCTGCAGACCCAGAATGGAGTTTCAAGGCTGCCTAGAGCTGTGGGGGTGGGGTGCGGGGGAGTGCAATGTGAGTCTTAATGAGTGTGTTCTTTGTAGGGGTGATGAAAATGTTCTGGGCTCAGCAGTGGTGGCTGTGTAACTGCAGACACACTGCACAGTTGAAACTGGGGATGTAGCTCAGTAGGTAAGACTAAAACCTGGGATGGTGGTACACGTCTCTAATCCCAGCACACTGGGGAGGTAGAGGCAGGAGAACACAAGTTAAAGGCCACCCTTAGCTGCATGGGAAGTTTGAGGTCAGCCTGGGTTACAGGAGACCTTGTCTTGAAGAAGGAAAAAAAAAAAGAGTAAGATTTGGCTGAAGATGTAGCTTAGTGGTAGAGTGCTTGCCTATCCATCCAAAGTCCCTGGGTTCTACCCTACTCTGCAAAATAAGCAAACAAACTTAATGATGGCTGAATTATGTCTCAATAAACAAAAGAGGAAAAAGAAGTACACCACAAGTATCCGGGAAGGCGGAGGTGGGGAGCTGGGGAGATGACTTAGTGACTGTCCCGTAAGTGTAAGGATCTGTGTTTAGATCCCCAGCACAGGCATGAGATGGCTCAGCAGTAAAAAGCACTTGCCCTCAAGCCTAATTATCTGAATCTGATATTCCCAACCAGTGGCTCTCAACCTGTGGGTCTGGACCCCCCTTTGGATCACCTAAGACCATCTGCACATCAGATATTTACATTATGATTCATAACAGCAAAATTACAGTTAGGAAGTAGCAACGATAATAATTTTACTCTATGTTAAAGGGTCACAGCATTAGAAGAAATTTCCTGAGAACCACTGTTCAGGACCTTCATGGTAGGAGAAAACTGACTCCTGTGAGTTTTCCTCTGAACCCCACATGTACATTGTGGCACAGAAATATGCACCCACATACAAAATAAATGTAATGAAAACAAAAGTCTATCCAGATCAGCCCCACTCTTACATCTTCCCTTGCTGTCAGGAGGCAGGTGTGATCCTGGGAGAATAGAGTGTCTGTTGACTCCACCGGTGAAATCTGTCTGTGCCACAGCACAATTGGGTGTGAACCTGACTTTTCTCAGAAACTCCAAGTACACATAACCCGAAATTCTTCACTCTGCCGTTTAGCAGCACCAGGAGTCATGTAAGATGGCTTGTGAGCCCCCATTACCATATGGACAATATTCTGTCTGCCCAGTTTTGAAGGGATACAAGGCAGGTAGGGCCTCAGACAGTCCTTTGCCCAGAGGTGCTGTAGGCACAAGGACTTAGAAAGACGAGGCAATGGCAGTGGGGCCAAGTTGGCAGCTGCAACACCTCAAGGCTCTTCTACACCCACACTGTAAACTTACCCCCCAAATAGTCCAACGGTTGAGACAGGATTCCTTCTCTCTCAACTGACAGATATGACAATTGGGGCTCACAAAAGAGCGTCAGCTTGCCCAAGCCTCTTCCTTCCAGGGGCAGTTACAGTTAGAACCTGAGTTATTTTGAGACTGACTCAGACAACACAGCCCTGTGCATGGGGTGGAAAATCAAGCTAAGGGAGGGCTCTTCTACAGGCACGGGGCTCCCCCACCTCAGTGCTCAAACGCAGCCCAGAGTCAGGCCTTAGTGCTTCCAACCATTGCTGTGAGTGAACACACAGCTTTTTCCTATAAAGCTGCTAGTAGCCAGGGGGCTCAGCTCAGTCTGGCAAGATTCATCTGTAAGGAATGAGCTGTGGGGGTGGGCAGGAGGCTCCAACTCCTCACTGAAGCTTTAAAAGGGAGTATCTGCTAGACGCAAGATTCTTAGAGGGTTCTCATTGTTCACGGGTCGAAGTAGAATTTTCTTTTTGTGGTGTTAGGGATTGAGCTTAGGGACTTACACTTGCTAGGCAATCATTATACCACTGAGATACATTTTTCATACCCTACCCTTTTTTTGGGTGGGGGTGGGGCGGGGATACAAGTCTCACACTCTCCAGGCTGGCTTTGGAATCACTGTGATCCTAATTTTGCTTCCACAGAAGTTCCTACTAACCACACTCCCTTGGTTTAATCTTTGTAAAAAGTGCTCAGGATCAAATCCAGGGTCCCACGTGCTAGACAAGTCCTCTACCACCTAGCCCACAACCAGGCTTCATTCAGTATTTAACTCCAAATCTCACACACACAGTGCACACTACTTTGGAAAGTAACACAACACTTGAATGGAAAGAGCCGGTAGAAATGGGGTCAGAGCCCGCCGCATGAGTTGATCCCCTGAGTTCACACCGCGCTGCAGTCGCCTGCCCTGCACAACCTGGCCTCACTTTTTCTGTGTTTTTTAGCTATCTTAAGCCTCTCAAATTGCAGGTCAGGTGTGTTATTTTTTGCAACGTGGCAAGACACACCTAAAGGATATGCTAACTCTTGTGAAAGTAGGAAAAACCTGTCAGACTACAGGACACACACCCTGACACATCCTACTCTTTCCACCTGGGCTTGTTGATATCTCCCTCACACCTGGCACTGGGAAGGTGGGCTGGACCCCTGTGTGTGTGTGTGTGTGTGTGCGCGCGTGTGTGTGCGCGCCCGCACAACCTCAGCAGCTAAGGGCAGAAAGGCGCCATTTCAGGGCTTACCTTCTCGCTTCCTGTAGATTCCAGATAATGGTTTCCCCTGGCATTTGACCTCGTGATGGGCAACTGAGTTCTCTTCCTGAAGTGGGGAACGCATTCCAGAGCATTTGTTCGCGCTCATGTAGGCATAGATCTTCGACTGCCCAGCAAACACGTTCTCCTAAAAAGACAAACACGGATTCTGAAAGATGCTTAAAAACAAAGATAATCCCGCAGCATTTTAAGGGAAGAAGGGGAAGTAAGAATACAAGACAGGTGTCACCACTGCTCTGTGAGAGTAAACCGGGAAATGCCAGCCCCAGGAGAGAGTTTGAACCGGCAGACTTTGAAGCCCCAGGCCCCAGGTTTCTAAACACATGTGCTCTCTAAACCGAGTCCCTAAGGAGAAGTCTGGCCAGCAGAGGACAAGACATGACGGTCCAGTCCGTTTAAGGAAAGAGCTAACCTACCGGCAACAGGGAGGTCAGAATGACCCAGGGAAAACCGACTCTGGATCTGAAGGGCTAGACTGTGAGTCAGGGGTTAACTCCCCAGGCGAGGGAGTCAGCCACTAGCATAGAAACAGGCCTAAGGGAACCTGATTAACCACTTGGTGTTGAGGCCAGCTGGGAGAACTTGAGTACTGCCTGAACCTTTTGCGCAAGGCCTGGCCCCTCACAACCATCGCAGCGCCTCCCAGAACTGTGGCAGAGTGACGGGGGAGGCCAATGAGAGCACAGGCTCTGGGACAGCGCATTTAGGGCGGTCACTCCACTGCAAACCGCATCTTGGCTGCTAACACTGGGGCAGGCTCAGGTGGGGGGAGGGTCGGTTGATGTCTTCGGATGTAGGACCTCTCCTCCGAGTGACCATACAAGAAGGGAGAGCTCTCCCCAAAATAATGCAGGACCTGACTGATAAGCCACACTAAACACCAAGTCACTCTAGTGACTCCTGAGGGACACGAGCAGACCCTGCACACCCCTGGGAGGCAGCCACATCCCCGGACCCTAGGTCTCGGGAGGGGCTGGAAATGCCACAAGGCCACAGTCAAACTTTTCGAGGTCACACACCGCCAGGGTCATGGTGGAGCGGTGCCGTCGCTCCCGGCCGGGCAGCAGAGAAGGAAGCTGCCCTAGGTTGGTCCTGCCGGCGGACGCCGATGGGGGGGCCGCCCCGCTGCGCCCACGTGCGCGAGGCCCGGGCCCGGCAGGCGCGCTGCTCAGTGCGGGGAGGGAGCCTGCTTACCCCGTCGCTGCGGGGCCTCCCCGGGCCCCTCCGCTCCACCATCTCCGGGCCCGGGGCCGTCGCCGCCGCCACCGCCGCCGCCGCCGCCGCCGCCTCCACCACGCGGGGCTTGCACATCTTCCTGCCTGGAGAGGGGGGGACCCAGGGGAAGCGGGGGAGGGGCGCTCAGGGCGCGGCGGCGCGGGCAGCGGGACCGCGGGGCCCGCCGCAGCCATGTCTCCAAGCCCGCACTCAGGGGGCCCGGCTGCGCCGTCCCGGAGCCCGAGCCCTCGCCGCGGCGCCCTCCCCACCCGGCCCGGCCGGGGCCCCCTGCGCCCGCCCCACCCCGTGCGCCCGGGCCCGACACACCCACCTGCAGCCCGGCTAGGCCCATGGCGGCGCGGCCGGCGCCCTCGCCCTCGCCGCGGCCCGGCCACCAGCGCTGCCGCCGCCGCTGCTGCTGCTGTTGCCGCCGCCACCAGCGCCGCCGCGGCGCCCCCGGGAAGGGCCGGCGGCGCCCCACGGCCCCCGCTTCGCCCATGGCCCGTAGCAGGCCGGGCGCCCGCGCGCGCCGCAGCCGGGGCCCCGAGCGAGGCCGGGGACGGCGCGGGCAGGGGCGGCGCTGCCAGGCGCCTGCGGGGCGGGCGCGAGGGCGCGCGGCGGCCAATCCCGGCTCAGCGCGGCCCCTCGCGCGCGCGTCCCCGGCCACTCCGCGCCGCGACTGCACGGCGTCCCGAACACGCCGCGGGGCCGCGTCTGCATGCGTGGGACGTTCGCGCGAGCCCGGGTGTCCGCCCTGTGGGCATCCCAGTGGAAGGTGGGGAGTCTCCAGGGCCACAGGACTAGGAAGTGATGGGGCCCGCATCAAAGGCCAGGCATTCTGCCTGTGGCCGGTAGGAGGCTCTAAGGAGCCGAAGAACCCTGGCTAGCCTTGATAAGTTCGCTGGGGTGCTTCTGCCATGCTATCTGTCCACGCCTCAGAACCGTCCGGGGAAGATAGACACAGTTATTACCTCTTCCCTACAGATGGGGAAACAGGCTCAGAAAAGCGAGGGATCTGGCCAAGTTCTCGCAACCCAGTTTCCAGCCCAGGCCAACAGACCAGGGGCGACTGCACCCCTGGCCACTACTGGACGCTACAGATGAAGACATTGAGGTTAGGAGAAGCAAGCGGTGCAGCAGAGGATTTAGCAGATCACCCACCTTGTGCTTCTGCGGCCCTCCCTGTAAGAAAAAAGCCTAGGTAGGCAGGGGTCCAGGCAGTCTGGCGGCTGTCTGCTTAGCTTGTGCTGCCTGTGTTGCTGTGCTGTGGCTGTGTTAGGGCGGATGGGCTCACAGCCAAAGATTCGCTGTATTTGTGCAAAGTCATAGACGCAAACAAGACACTTGAAGGGACCCAGCTCCTGCCTTAAAAGAGCATTACGACCACAGCTACCTGAGTCTGGTAGTCTTGGTAGCTAAACCCCCAAAGCCTTGTGTACCATAACCTACCGGAGCTGGACCCTCCAACCTACAATAAAGGGCTGTTCGCTGCCACCTCTTCACCTTACGTCCTGTTAAAAGGCCCTAATACTGAGGAGGATTACAGAACAAGCCACATCTCAGGACATTAACACCGTATCAGCTTGCTTTAGTAACTTTCATAGAGGCCTACCCCAACCTCTAACTTCCCATCCTCTGCAGAGCCTACCACACTTAAGTCCTGGAGACTACCCGGAGGTAGAAAAAGACTCCAAAGTGACACTCAGACACCCAGGTTAAACCATGTGGAAGTACCTCCAGATCTGAGGTCGGACAAGATTTATAATTTGTAGCCAAATGACCTCGGGATTCACGGTTTTGGAGCACACCATCCTTGGCAGCTCAGTTGCTACTTTAACTCCATCCCCCATGCACTCTCTTCCTGCTGCTCTCAGAAGCAGGGCCTGAACACCTATGCAAATCATTCAGTATAGAGGTTGCTCTTTCCCTGCACCTGCTTCTGTGTTCATAACAAACATCCTATCAGCAAACACAGCTAAGGATATGGCTTAATGTAAAAATACATGCCTAGCACACACAAAGCCCTGTGTTCAATCCCAAGTACAGCAAATAATAAAAACACAAACTATCCCATTTGAACTAGACATGGTGGTTGACACCTCCACTCTCCAATTGGCAGGCCGAGGCAGAAGGATTGCAAGTTTGAAGCCACTCTGCGCTATAAAGTAAAATACTGTTTAAGAAAACCAACAAAACTGGCAGTGGTGGCACACGCCTTTAATCTCAGCACTGGGGAGGCAGAAGCAGGTGGATCTCTGTGAGTTCGAGGCCAGCCTGGTCTAGAGAATGAGTTCCAGGTCAGCCAGGGATACATAGAGACCCTGTCTTGAAAAACAAAACAAAACAGATAAAAAGAAAAAAGAAAAGGGCAGAAGAGACAGAAAAAAGTAGATGGTCTGACCTTCCTCAGAATGAAGCAATGGTGGCTCACTCCTGTAACTGCTACACTAAATCAAACCAAAATAATGTACTTGGGTTATAAATACCTTCCTGAGTATAAAGCTTCACAACAAATAAAATAACAACCAAAACCAACAAGTCAATCTCTAAAACCAGAAAGGAGCTACCTGGTTTGTGAGTAGTTTGTTCAAATGACACAATGATGGGCTCAGTACTCTCAATATGACCTGAACTTTCTTTTGTTTCTTTCCTCTGCCTCCTCGGTGACCTTAGACTTCACCTTTGACCTCTGAAGAACTACATGTGATAATTTATATAAAGATTAACTGAGGTAATAAAATGTTGTGATCTCAATAATAATTACATATTTCAATAATAATCTGTTTTCTTCCTACAATTAAATCAAAATTTTTGTTACTCTTTTAGTTTTTCAAGACTGAGTTTCTCTGTGTAGCCCTGGCTGTCCTGCAACATGCATGGTAGGCTAGGCTAGTCTCAAACTCAGAAATCTACCTGCCTCGGCCTCCCTAGTGCTGGGATTAAAGGTTTTCAATACCCTACACATAGCTCAATCAAATCAAGTTTTACCTGCACACACACAATACTTTTAAAAAATGTGTTGGTGTTTTATCTGTATGTATGTCAGTGTACTGCACCCACATGGCTGTTCACAACCTTCTGTAGCTCCAGTTTCATGGTGATCTGACACTCTATCCTGGCCTTCATGGTCAGGAGACACATGTGGTGCACAGATACTCATGTTGACAAAACACCCATATACATTAAATAAAAGTAATAAAGTTTTAAAAGTTAAAAAAAGTGTTGTGATAATAGCAAAAGTAAACTTTTAGTAGGAAACCATTTTGTAACTTAGTCAGACAACATAAATATACTTTTAGATGCTTTTTTTTCCCCAAGAAGAATGCAGTGTTAAACTGGGCATGGTGGTATATGCCCATGATTTATACCAGGGTGGTATGTACCCTGAACTTGAGAGGCAGAGGCAAGAGGATCACTGCACGTTTGATGCCAGCCTGGTCTACATGACAGGTTCCATTTCAGTCTGAGCTACATAGTGAGACTGTGTCAAAAGGAAGGAAAAGGTGCTGAACTGAAGAAAAGAGGAAGCGAGGAATGGGGGAAGGGTGAGATCAGTGTTAATTTTCTCTGTTAACTGGGTTACGAAACACTTTAAAGTGAAGTTCACTATGCCTCATTTCTAATTAGCATCTGAGGAAGTCTTATCCCCAAAGACCCTATAAAATGCTGGGAGAACAAATGATGCAATAGGGTGCAGAGCATGCAAAAGAGCTCAATAAATATTTCCTGAATGAGTGACTATTTAATCTATGATTATTGCTACACAGGGCACATTGCATCAAGGGAAATTTCCACTAACACGTGAGGTCTTGACATTTCGAGAAAAATGCAATACTCCAACTTTTTTCTTTCTTTCTTTTTTTTCCTTTTTGAAGGACTAGGGTGGGATGTGGTGGCTTATGCCTTTAATCCCAGCACTCGGGAGGCTGAGGCAGGCAGATCTCCGAGAGTTCGAGACTAGCCTGGTTTACAGAGCTAGTTTCAGGCCAGCCAGGGTTACACAAAGAAACCTTGTCTCCAAAAAAAAAAAAAAAAAAAAAAAAAAAAAAAAAAAAATTGATTCTCCAGTCACGTTTAGTCCTTTTGCATGCGACACAGCGGCTAGAAATAACCAGCGGGTAAAGATCAATTTGCTCCATAACCTGGGCTTTGGTCCTGACAGGAAATTATGTTTTCAAAGACCGACTTGCCTCGCACAGTCACACGAGCCCACCCATGCCATCCTCTGTGGGCTGAACTCCTGCTCAGCTTCGGGGTGAAGGGCTGCTCCTCCAAGCACCAAGGGGACCCGATTCACCCCGAAATGGACCCCTGGGACCAGCCTGACTTAGCGGTGCGTAGCTGACTCAGGGGCACGCCGGTCACCATTGAGAGGCAGATCAGAAATCTGCGCCCTGCCAGATCACCTCATCCGGCAGGCGAGCTCGCGGCATTGGTAACAACCGTTCCCTGGAGGGCGCTGCGCCTAAGTTTCCCGTGAACTTTTACATAGGGATCCTCTAGCTCCGGGGAGACTGGCTGAACCACAGACGCCCCGCGTCCAGACGGGACAGCACTGTCCCACAGGAGAAACGGCCTCCGGGAGCACCCAGGGTCTCTGGTCCCTCCGGGTCCCCATGCTCCACCGCAGGAGGATGACTGCGAGGGGCCGCTCCAGCGCCCTGTGCTCCCTGCAATGCGGCTCCCCGCCAGACAGTCATCCTGCGCTTGCCACCCTAGCAAATACCTCTAGCCATGGCCTGGCTCTGTCACCGCCTGGAATCTCCCGGGAAACCCAGATTTCGAAAAAAGTTGCAACAACTGTATCCAACTGCTCAGCCAGTCCGCGGCTGCGAGTGCTGATTGGCGCAGCCGACCGCCCTTTCGCAGGCTGCCCTCTGTCATTGGCGGGCTCGAGGCCAGGGCCCGCCCTTCTCCCCGCCTCCCCGCAGGGGGCTGGGCCGTCAGCCAGGTTGGGAGGGTTCGCTTTAAATTTGCTCATCTTCTGGCGTTGATTGGCTGAAGTAGAAAGACTCATCGGCTGTTATTGGGAGGCAGAGCGGGCTGAAGCTCCGCCTTTGGTTCTTCACTCTCGAGTTGAAGGACCAGGCAAAGAAGGGGAACTGATCAGGAACTTCCGGTTGCCTTACGCTTGACCGGAAACTAGACCTTTGACCTGTCGACCGCTCCTTACGTTCTTGAGCAGCCTAACGCGTTCAGAAGTTTGTCATCTCCATCACCTTGACGTCCACCCTCAGTTTGGCATTTTCACTGGAATTCCTACGTTGCAAAGGCTTACTGCAAAAAGTATGTTCTTCCAGTATGTAAACTCTGTGGGTACAACTACGAAATGGGTCAGTGGGTAAACTCAGAACCTCAAAAATGCTGCCCAGACTATTCGCCTCTTTTATAGATAGAGTAATAGACTCTCCAGAAAATTTATTTGCTTCCTACACCTGCTACATAGGCCCCTCAAAAGTAGGACACACAGGCACTGAGTGGATGTACTTCCAGCATCAAAAAAGTCAAAACAAGTGAGGTGGTATAGGTGAGAACACTGGGCAAAGTAGATAGCCACACTTTCTTACAGCCTTATTGTGTGGCTATGATGGAGCTCTTCAGGCCTCTGGTTCTCTGTACTCTCTGGACACGGAGTAAAATGACAAGTTCAGGCTTCCCCTGGCTACATAGTGAGTTCAAGAGAGACCCACAGAAATTGATCTGACACTAAAAACTCAGAAAGGCTGAGGATATTAGCCTGTTGGTGGAGGATTATTTGCCTAGGTCAACCACAAGTATCACCACCAAAAAATAAAAAGAACGTTAAGCTGTGAGTTCCCAAGGATCCTTCCAACTTTCATAAACAAGTAGAGGTTCCATAAAATTTATTAATTCAGATCTGGGTGTAGTAGCTCATATCTGTAATCCCAAAACTTGGGCAGCTGCAGAATTGCTGAGAGTTCAAGGTCAGCCTGCACTACAGTATGAGATGCTGTCTTTTAAAAGAAAAAGTTTGCTGGGTGTAGGTGGTGGTGGCATATTCCTTCAATTCCCATGCTTCAGAGGCAGAGGCAGGCAGAGGCAGGCAGAGGTAGGCGGGTCTCTGTGATTTAGAGTCTATCTTGGTAATAGTGAGACTCTGTCTCAAAAAAAACAAAACAAAACAAAACAAGAAACATCAGGTGCTGGAGAGATGGTGTCTTAGTTAGGATTACTATTGCTGTGATGGAACACCTTGACCCAAGCAAGTTAGAAAGAGAAGGATTTATTTGTCTTATACTTGATGTCACTGTTTATCATGGAAGGACATCAGGACAGGAACTCAAACAGGGCAGGAACCCTAAGGCAGGAGCTGACAAAGAGGCCATGGAGGGGGGTGTGGGTTACTGGCTTGCTCACCCTGCTTAGCCTGCTTATTTTTTATTTGTTGGTAGACCTGTCTGGCCTTGAACTCAGAGATCCTTCTACCTCTGCCTCTCGTGCTGGGATTAAAGGCCTGTGCCACCTGGCTACAGCTTGCTTTCTTATAGAACCCAAGACCATGAGCCCAGATACATCCCCATCCACAATGGACTGGGCCCTCCCTCATCAATCACTAATGAAGAAAATGTCTTACAGACTTGCCTGTAACCCGATTTTATGGAGGCATTTCCTCAAGTGAGGCTCCCTTCTCTCAGATGATTCCAGCTTGTGTCATGTTGACATAAAACTAGCCAGGACAGATGGAGAGATGGTGTAGTGGTTAAGAGCACTGGCTGCTCTTCCAGAGGACCCAGGTTCGATTCCCAGCACCCACATGGTGATTCACAACCTTCTCTTACCTCCAATTTCCTGAGATCTAACACCCTCATCTGGTCTCTGTGGGCACGCACGTTTGTCATACATTCACATAAACATGCATTGAGTTCAATTCCCAGGACTCACATGATGGAATGAGAGAACCAACTCCTCCAACTTGTCCAATGACCTCTATATGTGTGTCATGGGACCTATACCCACACATTCCCCAGTACACAAATAAATGTAGTTTAAAAAATCCAAATAATGAGTCATAAACTCAATTCTATTTTTCAACATAGGGGCAGGCTGGCTTTGAATTCATTATTCTCCTGCCTCAGACTTGTAAATACTGGTATTAGAGGTTTATACTTACATACCCAGCTAAAAGGTAACTTAAAATAGTAATTTAAAAAATAGGAAGGCTGAAGAGATAGCTCAGTGCTTAAGAGCACTGGCTGCTTTTCCAGGGGACCCAGGTCCAGTTCCCAGCAACCACATGGATGCTCTCAACTGTCTGTAACTCCATTTTAAGGGGAATCTAGCACTCTTCTGATCTCTGTGAGCACTAGGCAAATAAGTGATACATAGACACACAAGCAAGCAAAATACCAAATACCCTCTACTTACCCCCCACAAAAACAAAAACCCATATCCAGTAGAGTTTGGGGATGTAGCTCAGTTAGTAGAATGCATGTCTAGTGTGCAGGCCTTGATCCTAAATACCTCATAAACCTGGTCTAGTGGTACATGCCTGTAATCCCAGCATCGAAGGTAGAGGCAGGAGGATTAGAAGTTCAAGATCCTCCAAGTCCAGCCAAAATTGCTTCTTTGTTTTTGTTTGTTTGTTTGTTTTTCTTTAAGACAGAGTTTCTCTGTGTAACCCTGGCTGTTGTCCTAGAACTCATTGTGTAGACTAGGCTAGCCTCAAACTCAGAGGTCTTCCTGCCTCTGCCTCCCAAGTGCTCTGATTAAAGTCGAATGCCACCACACGGGTACTGAGCTCACTTCTTTACACTGGAAAAGTCAGAGAAATTGACTTTGAATCAAGCAGCTTTAGTGAGGCCTGATAGCAGAAAGCTGTATTCCCAGCACTCGTGGTAGAGGCAGGAGGAGGATCAGGAGTTCAAATGGCTTTGCATATAGTCTGGGCCATGTGAGACCCTCCCTCAATCACCCCTAACCCAAGAGAATTAGGAAACCTACATTATAAACAAAGAAGCTCAAAGGAAAGGCTGAAGACATAGCTCAGTGATGACACCCCTGCCTGGCAAGAACAGAGACCTCAGTCAGTCCCCACTCTCCACCCAGTACTTCTCAGAACTGGGAAAGGTAAATACAAATGCTAAGAGTTTTTGGGGGGAAATTAAAACAAACAAGCTATGTAACTGGAATTGAATACATGATTGAGGTATTGAGGAGATATGAGACCAGAGAGGCAGATAGGCACTGGACCATCTAGGTCCTTAAAGAACTGTGCTGGAAGTCAGGCAGTGGTTGTGCATGCCTTTAATCCCAGCACTCAGGAAGCAGAGGCAGGCAGATCTCTTTAAATTTAAGGTCAGCCTGGTCAAGTTCCAGGACAGCCAGGGCTGTTCCACAAAGAAATCTGCCTCAAAAAACAAAAAACAAAAACAAAAAGAGAATGAAAGAAAAATAATTCTAGCACTCAGGCTGGATGTAATAGCATACACCATTAATCCCAGCACTCTGGGAGACAGAGGAAAGCAAATTTCTTGTAAATTCAAGGCCAGTCTAGTCTGTAGAGTAAGTTCCAGGCCAGCTAGGGCTACGTAGTCAGATCTTGTCTCAAAACTGTGTTTACTATCCCCTTGAAAGAACAGGACAAGGAAAAGTTTGCATTTACAATACCCACCTACAACAATACTTGACCAGTCAAAAAGTATCAATGGAAAGTCCTTCCCCAGGGAATGTTAAATAGACCAAATTTATGTCAATATTTTGTGCAACAGCCATTAGAACTAATTTGAAAACAATTTCCCAAATCTATTATTTACCATTGTATAGATGATATTTTGTTAGCTGATTCTGACAAAGATACTTTAGAAAAATTGATGAAACAAAAAGAATCTTACCCTGTTGGGGTTTACAAATTGCTCCTGCAAAAATGCAAAAGGAGATTCTAGGTTATAAGACAAGTCAGCAAAAATTTCAGCCACAAAATATATAGATCAGAAGAGATCAGTTTTGAATTCATAATGATTTCCAAAAATTATTGGGAGATATTAATTGGGTAAGACTCACAATTGGATTAGGTATGCAAGAGCTAAGTAATTTATTTCAAACATTACATGAAGAATCCAGCCTAGATAGTCCAAGACACTTAGCGCTGCATCAGAGCTCTGGTAGAAAAGAGACTACAATATGAATATGTGGATCAAATAGATCCACATATAGAGTTGTATTTTGGTCATCATTCATTCAAAACATCCTCCCACTGGAGTTCTTACGCTGAGAGAAGATAATATCTTAGAATGGATATTTATAGCATATAAGCAGAGTAAAAAATTAAAGGCCTATATAGAAAAGGTTGCTGATTTAATTATCAAGAGAAGAATAAGATTTTCATCAGCTGTTAGGAACAGATCCAGCAGAAATAGTGGTGCCTTACACGAATGCTGAGATTATGTCATTACGGATAATCAATGAAGATTGGCAAAGGGCTTATAGCAATTATTTGTGAGAAATTAATAACAAATATCCTAAAAGCAAGCAAATTCAGTTTATCAAAAGAACTGACTGATCTCCCACGTATAGTGAAGGAAAAACTATTTCTGGAGCACCTAAATTTTACACCTACACCAATAAATCAGGAATGGCAGGCTACAAGTCAGAAAAAATGAGTAAAGTCAATTAAAGCCCATATCAAAAATCAGAGCTGTATGCTATTCTTATGATATTGTTAGACTTTCCTGAATCTCTTAATATCATCACTGATTCTCAGTATGCAGAAAGGGTCGTTTTGCATTTAGAAACTGCTGAATTTATTCCTGATAATTCAGAATTAACATCTTTTATTTATTCAACTGCAACAAGCAATTGGAGACAGAAATTGTCCACTTAGATCTCATATTAGATCTCACAAAGGGTTTCCAGGCCCATTGGCAAAAGGGAACAATGAGATCAATCAGTTATTAATAGAAAATGTTAGAAGCCTCAAATTTGCAAGAAAAGCATCATGTAAACAGCAAAAGTTTAAAAAGGAATTTCTCCATTACTTGGCGACAAGCCAAAGAAATTATAAAGAATTGTCCAATGTGTTCCTTGTATAATCAAGTCCCATTGCCTGCTGGAAGTAACCCTAAGGATACTAAAAGAGGGGAAATCTGGCAAATGGATGTGTTCCATGTTAAAGAATTTGGGAAACTAAAGTTCATACACCATACTGTTGATACTTATTCAGAATTTCAATGGGCTTCTGCCTTGAGTTCTGAAAAGGCTGATTCTGTAATTATAAATTTACTGGAAGTAATGGCTATTATGGGAATACCTTTACAAATTAAGAAGATAATGTCTCTGCATATGTCTCCAGTAAAATGAAAAAAATATTTTGAATACTATGACATAAAGCATATCACTGGCATATCACAAATCCTACAGAACAAGCACTTATAGAAAGATCTAATTGGACATTAAAGGAAATGCTTGCAAGACAAAACGGAATAAAAAAGATCCCAAGAGATAGACTACATAGTGCTAAATTTAAAGTACTAACTTTAAATTTTCTGAATGTTAATGAGACAGAAACAACTGCTGCTGATGGAACTACAGAGTTAGATCAACCCATATATTAGAAAGATGCACTAACATCTGAATGGAAATCAGGACAAGTCTTGCATGGGGGCAGAAGATATGCCTTTATTTCCAGTGGAAATGAAAAGTTGTAAGGACCATCAAAACTGTTAAAGATTAGATTTGAGCCAGGAAGATCTCCTGGAAACCCTGACCACTGATCTGAAAGGCATGACTATGGAAAGAAAACTTCTTTACAAAAAAAAAGATAGAGCTTTCTAATAATTTTAGTAAAGTACAAAAAAACTAAAAACAACAAAAAATCAGCCATGGGTCAGGGAGTAAATTTTCTGAAACTTAAATTTATACCTGACTCCAAAACCAGTGGCAGTAAAAAGTATGAGGAAGATGAAGAATATGAAGTCTTGATGAAGAGCTGTCCACATGTGAATCTCACTTTGTCTGATTTGGAACAAATCATCAGAAGGTTCCAAGAAAAGATAATGAGAGTGATGGGCCACTAAATGCCAATCCCTGCAGATTTGACAAAGCCTCCAAGAGTCCCAAGACTTCCCATGACCTGTACAATGGTGACAGTACATTAGTCCTGAGAAGATTGTGACGTCCCTTTTAAAGGAAGAAAACACTTAAACAGAAACCAGAGGAAAACATCTTAAAGCCAAAGTTCCAGATATTCAAGGGAATAGGGTGTCTCTATGCAATGTTCAGTGGACAGAACTGTTAGGCAACATTAAACTGTTGCCTTTAATAATATCAGTGAACAGAGTTCATTGAAACATGAAGATCCCTATAGCATTTTTATAGAAAATGGATAAGTGCAAGAGTCACAAGACGGAATCTGACAGACATTTGACATCTGTCTAAAAGTAAGGGGACTAATTCAGACAACCTCACAACCCCTGAATTTTCACTCTCTGTTAGTAATGCATCCTATTGTAAGGAAGGCTGAAGAGGACAGACTTCAAAATGTCCTGCTACATTTCCTTCCCCTATTACTAAGATAAAAGTTGTACGATATTGATTGATAATGATTACAATGCCCTCTGCCACTGATAATTCCAACTGCCACTGCCCTAAGCTGTTCCCAGAAGTCCAGGCAAGTGGAATTCTGTGAGTTCAGGGAATCTGGTCTATATATCTAGTTCCAGGCCAACTAGGACTTCATAGTGAGACCCTGTTGTTGAGAGAACAAGATGGAAAACAAGAGAGACCTCAAAGTGAGACCCTTTGAGCAATATAATTCCAAAGGCCTCCAAAATCCTATAAGCTGCTGTTAAAGACATATAATCATGATTTTTATATTAGAAGCCAAATCATTAGAAGCCAAAAACTCACTTGGGTGTGTACTTGTCTTTGCTTGAAGGCTTTTCTTCCTTCCTTTCTTTTAAAAAGATTTATTTATTTAGCCAGGCAGTAGTGGCACATGCCTTTAATCCCAGCACTTGGGAGACAGGGGCAGGTGGATCTCTGTGAGTTCAAGGCCAGTCTGTTCTACAGAATGAGTTCCAGGACCTCCAGAGTTAGAACAGAGAAACCCTGTCTCGAAAAAACCAAAGGGAGAGAAAAATATTTATTTCATGTCTTATGGGTGTTTTGTCTGCATGTCCATCTGCTTACCAGAAGAGGGCTTGTGAGCTGCCATGTGGTTGCTGGGAACTGAACTCAGGAACCCTGGAAGAACAGCCAGTGCTCTTAACCACCCTGAAGACCTTACTCTCTGTTTATCCCCATGCTTAAACTTTCTTCCTAATAAACCCAACTCTTTAGCTGGGCATGGTAGTGAATGTCTTTGATTCCAGTACTTGGTGGGTAGAGGCAGGCAGTTACCTATGAGTTTGAGGCCAGCCTGATCTATATAGTGAATTCCAGGCCAACCAGAGTTATACACATGCTTGCTCATCCTGGAGTGACAGCTCACAAAGTCAACAAAGTAACAAAGTAAAACTATAGCTTAGAGGTGGTAAGAGGGCTCAGTGGATAAAGGCACCAGCCACCAAGCCTGGTGACATGAGAAAGAGAACTGACTCTTGCAGTTTGTCCTTGAAGGACCCCACATATATAATACACATGGATACAAAATAAAATTTAAAATGTTAAAAAAAAAAAAGATTCCAGGCTAAGGAGGTCTCTGAAAAGAATTGAAAAGTTACAGCACTGAAATGCATCTCAGCTTCAAAGTCCCACTGCTTGTGACAGAAGAGCCTCCAACAACCTGGTGTAACAGAGCCCCACACCTTAGTAGGCCCTGAGACTTTATCACAACTGACTCCATGATGGAAGTGCCACTCAGTCTGTAAGACTCAGAACATAGACAGCACCACCTGCCAAAACTAAAACGAAGGCCTTAACACATCAAAGTCCATACAGTTCTGGGAAAAATCTCAAAATGTACTAACCTTGCTTTTTAGCTTCTGTAGTTCTGCTTCTGGCTCGCTGTTCTTGTTAACTGAAGTATGTCAACCCAGAATGTGATTTTTGTGCTTAAAAGCTCATCCTGAGAAAGGCTCCGGGGCTACACTGGGATCCTGAACACCTACTGAGAGTCACCAGCTGGCTAACAAAGACTTTCTATTGCCTTAAACCCATGTCTGCCAGTCTTCTCTGGTGGATACCCTGCAACACTGGCAGTGCCCTTGCTTAGGTTGCAGGAGCTCCTGGGACCCCCACTGCTGCAGCCGCAATCACTGCACTGGAATCCTCTTCTCTAGCCTGAGAGGTGGAAAACACTTGCCACATGTGTCACTTCAGTCTCCTCCACATTGCCTTTTTATTTTCTCAGTCCAGTACCACCCGCTTAAGCAGTTCCCAGTTTCCTATTCTCTGAGCTGGGTGTGGTGGCTCACACCTGTAGGTCCAGCACTCGTTGGCTTGAAGCAGGACTGGCAAGAGTCTGAGGCCCATATGGCACTCACAAACCACCAGTTTAAGGGGATCTGACACCTTTTTCTGGCCTCCTACGGTACCAGGCATACAAGTGTGTAATGGTACGTCTCTGTGATGCAGCAAGGACAACAAGGAGGTATTCATGTCTGCAAACCCTGCCAGACTTCAGCAGAGGGAATCACCATCCTGGCCAGCCAGCACCATACTCAATCGATAGAGGAACCCCTAGAGTGTCAGCTCAGGTCTTTTTATTGATTCAGAACTTCTTAGGAGCAAATCATAAGCAATCAGACATGCCCCACAGAAACCCAACACCTGTAGATAATACAAAATGCCAACAATTTAGGCTGCCCCTCACCCAGTAGTGCATAAAACAATTATTTTAAACTCAACTAAAAATAAACTTCCACAATTCCCCTTTTCTGTATAACAAAAAATTGCTTTACCTTTACAATACAATTTAACACTACATCAGCAAAACCATTTACAAAAGGAACAATTATGAGGCTTCTAATGCACGTGACCAAATGATATCAAACAGTTTTCAAGCTTTTCACAATCTCTTTGGACAGCAGAAAAACATTATCAATGTCCAATTATCTGGAATTCACTCATGATATTCTGAGGTCCTCCAAAGTGCTTGGATCAAGTCTCAGGCTCTGCCCTCTGCAGCACACAGCTTGTCCTCCAGGCTCTGGTGGGCTTCATGCCACTGCTGCTGCTACTGTTCTTGGTGGTCGCTCCATGGTACTGGTATCTTCAGAAATTATGGGGTCCCTTGCTGCAACTGGGCTGCACTTTCACCAATAGCCTCTCATAGGCTCTCTTCATGGTGCCAAGCACCAACTTCTTTACATGACTTCTTCATCTGGACTTTCAACTACTACCAAGGCTGCACCTTCACCCATGGCCTCTCCTGGGCTCTCTTCATGGTGCCAAGCCTCAACTTATCTGCATGACCCCTTCGTTTGGGCCTTCAGCTACTACTGTGGCTGTATTTTTACTAATGGCCTTTCCTGGCCTCTCACAATGCCAAGCCTCAGCTGCTCTTCATGACCCCTTCATGCCTTTAAAATCAAAGTCATGAAAAAAAGAGATACAACCTTGGCCAGTTCTGGAAGGTAGTTTCTGTGTGCTGACCCCGAGTAAACACTTTCTAGATTTTAAGATAGAATCTGGTTTGCTGGGAAAATAACATGTAACTTTGTCTGCAGTAAGGGTCCCCTCGTAGATGGAGTTCTTACCACCATCACCAGTGCTTGGACTGCTTGTCTTTCTCTTAGTCGGATTTCCAGGAAAAAAATTGGTCAGTTTAACTAAGTGGCTTTTTTATTCCAAGCTGCAGCTTCTACAACAGCAGTGGGGATCCTGGGCCAGTAGGAAGAATCTCCAGTTGACACATTCTGGCAGTTTGGCATTCATTTTCACCATCGCTAAGGGGAAACATGTCCCCTTCCATAGATCTCAAATGCAACATCTTGAGCTTCACACACATTCAAAGCAGCTATCAGAAAAGTCAGTTTGTGAAACAGCATGCTACCACCAGCGGCAGGAGGGAGCGTCAGCTCCACGATCAGGAAAAGCAGTAAGAACCTTGCTTTTTCCAGCTCCCAGCTGAATTCTTTATCTCCAAGGGCTCCATTCTGTGGCTCTCACCTCGAAGCTTTTAATTTCACAGCCTTTTCTCTTCATAGAGGCTTATTTCCTTTCCTCCCTCCTCTCCTTTTCCTTCAGGAGTCTTCCAATATTATCTTAATCTCTATCCTCTGGTAGCTTCTCTGAAGGTACTTTACCGAACTCTGTGTGGTCTGGAGTTTCTTTCTCTTCTTCTCTTCTTGGGGGTGGGATTAGCTGGTGTGATGTCCTGCTTCATGTTGATGAACCATTTGTAGTAATACGCTGTTGTGGTGGCTCAGCAAGGACAACAAGGAGGGATATTCATATCTGCAAACCCTACCAGACCTCAGCAGAGGGAACTACCATCCTGGCCAGCGCCATACTCAATTGACAGTGGAACCCCAAAAGTCTCAATTCAGGTGTTTTTATTGATTCAGCACTCCTCAGGTGCAGATCATAAGCAATCAAGCATCTCCCACAGAAACCCAACACCTGCAAATAATACAAAATGCCAAGGCCTATGCATCCCTTTTTCCAACTGTGCACAAAAACAATTATTTTAAACACAACTAAAAATAAACAACACAAGTGGTTCACAGATAGACAAGCAGGCAAAACACTCATACACAAAATAATTTTTTAATTGAAAGAGAATTGCCATACATGGTAGCATACACCTTTAATCCCAGCACTCAGGAGGCAGAGACAGGTGGTGTAGTCATTAGCTACTGTGTCTGTCCACAAAGAAGACAAAACACTTCCCATATGTGCAAACACTCCAGACTCAGCAGAGGGAACCATCTGTTATGGCAAGCACCATACTAGCCAGCGGAACCCCAGTTGTCTGATCTCAGGTTTTTTATTGATACTGAAGTTACTTTGGTGTTATAAAAATTCTGCCTTCTCAAGCAAAGGCCTACTTGCATAATGAAGGAAACCTGTAGCTTATTCTCATCTCACAATCTTTAGCAGCCAAGAGCTATGTCACCTTTATGATGGAGAAACTCAAGGCCCAAGGGGAGTGTTCTCTCCTTGTTGCCTGAGACTGTGAGAGAGGAGCTACAGGAATTCTTACACAGCTACTTTATTCTTCACATGAAGATCTCGGTGAACCGAAATGGCTCTGCAGGAGAGCAGTGAGCAGATGCAGGTCATAAGAAAGCGAACATCTTAATCACAGATTTACATAAAGCCAACACATGCAGATAATACAAACTGCCAAGGTTTAGGCAGCCCTTCTCCCAACAGTGTACAAAACAATTATTTTAAAGTTACATAAACATAACTAGAAATAAACTTCCCCAACAAAATGGATCTCTGTGAATTCAAGGACAGCCTGGTTTAGGTAGCAAGTTCCAGAACAGCCAGACTATACAGACCCTGTCTTAAAAAACAAACTAACAAACAAGAAAAACTGAAGCCATCTTACATACTTATGTGCAGAATAATAAAGTATTTTTTGAGGCAGGATTTCTGAATTTGAGGCCACTTACATACATGTGTACAAAATAATGATTGATTTTTCTTTCCAGACAGGGTTTCTCTGAATAGTCCTAGCCGTCTTGGAATTAGATCTATAGACCAGGATAGCCTGGAACTCAGAAATCCATTTGCCTCTGCCTCTGCCTCTGCCTCTGCCTCTGCCTCTGCCTCTGCCTCTGCCTCCCAAATGTTGGGATTAGAGGTGTGCACCACTGAGCTCACTTTATTTTGTCTTTTTTTTGAGACAGGGTCTCACAGTGTAGTTGTGACTGGCTGGCCTTGAACTCACAGAAATCTGCCTGCTTCTGCATCTCCAGGATTAAGGACTTGTACACCATACCAAGCTTAATTTAAAAACAGTTAAGTTTTAGAGAGCTGGAGAGATGGCTTAGCATTTAAGAGCACTGGCTGCTTTTCCAGAGGACTGGGGTTAAATTCCCCGCACCTACATGATGGCTCACAATGGTCTGTAACTCCAGACCGTGTACATGGTACACAGACATATGGTGGTAAAACACCCTAATACATAAAAAACCCTAAAAATATTATTTAAAATAAAATAATAATATTGTGGGCATGGTGACAATTTTCTATAATTTTGTCAAATGGGAGACTGAGGTAGTTGAATTGAGAGTTTAATACCAGCCTAGAATACATGGACCTTTCTTCAAAATAACAGAAAAAACTATACAGATATATTAAATCATATAGAAAGATATAAAATGGGATCTTAAAAACTTTTACCAGAGTTACAACAGGGAAATCCTGTCTCAAAAAACAAAACAAAACAAAAACAAAAAAATCAACTTTAAATATGAGCTGGTCATAGTGGAGCATACCGTTAATACTAGCACTTGGGAGCCAGAGGCAGATGGATCGTTGTGAGTTCAAGGCCAGCATAGTCTACAAATTGAGTTCCAGGATAGCCTGGTCTGTCAAACACAGAGAAAGGGATGAGAATAAAATGTATCTAAGGACTTTTCATGTGTGCACAGGTGCATCTATAAGCAGATGCAGGTAAAAGATAGATTTTGGATGTTATTCCTCAGGTGCCATTGACAAGGCCTCTCACTGGCATGGAACTGATCAAGCATGTTATGCTTCCAGGCCAGTGAGCCTCAGGGACCCACCTATTCTGTCTCCCCAGTTTTGGTATTACACGCATGTGCAGTCTCCAAAAAAAGGTGGAGGAGTGGCCTAGGAATCAAACTCAGGTCCTCATTTGCAAGCACATCTCCCCGGCCCACCCCTTTCCTTTTTGAGACATGGTGTCGCTCTGTAGTCCTGGATGGCTTGGACCTCACTATGTGGAGCAGGCTGCCTGGAATTCACAAAGCTCTCTCTACCCTCCAGAGTCCTGGGATCACTGGTGTGGGCTGTCACACACAGGTATCTTTTGCTCTTGCAGTCTGTTCTTACCTTTATGATTTTGTTAAGTTGCTATCATTTCAAAATAAATAGGTGAGTTTAATATCCTCAAATGTTGGTGTCCTGGAGCCAGTCCCTGTGGATATAGAGGGACCACCTTACACATGTCCCATTTTGCAAAATTTTAAAAGAATTGATACTAAGGCTGGAAAAATGGTTCAGTGGTTAAAGTTCTGTATTACTCTTCTAGACTTTACAGTCTGATTCCCAGAACCCATGTCAGGTGCCTCACAAATGCCTGTCACTCTAGCTTCAGGGCATCAGATACCTATTGTAGTTGGAGATGTGGATGTAGATGCTGAGTCACCCAGATGTAGATGTTGGTTCAGGCAAAGGACAGTTTATTATTTTTTGTAATTAAATCACTGGTTCTAGCCTGGAGCCCTGGAGCCCAGGAGCATTTTGGCCTCTTTAAAATCTACACTTAAGCCTCGAACTGCAAGGCTTCAGCCTTTGTACAATCTAGAACACTTAACCTGCTAGTCTGAACCTAGGAGGCTTCAGCCTTAGCCTTCCGAGACCTACTGCTGACTGAGCTAGTTCCTGAACTCTTACTCTTCTGGTTCAACTCACTCTCTGTTCTGTGCTTCTTCTGCCAAGCTCTGCTGTGTCTCTGGGTCTCTCCCTGAGCTCTCACTGCTCCATCCTGGCTCTGTAACTGACTCTGCTGCAACTGACTCTGTAACTGTCAACTGATTCTTCACCTATGGCCTCTGTGGGTACCTACACATATGTGGCATACACGCATACAAACATACACACAGTTAATAAATTAAAAACTGATACTAACATGACATTTACATAGCAAATGCCTAGAGCATACATGAATACAAAAGTTACCTGAGAATGGGGAAATCGACCACCACCATGCAGCCATCTTAAGAAATGAGACCTAGTGGATGGATAGATGACTCAATGGTTAAGAATGCTTGCTGCTCTTGCAGAGGTTTGGTTCCCAGCACCCACACTGTTCAGCTTATAACTGCCTGTAAATCCAGCTCTGTGGGATCGGATGCCCATTTCTGTCTTCTGTCAGTACCAGGCATACAAGTGGTGTACAGCCATAGATGAAGGTACATGCATAAAACAAGAATAAATAAATCTTAAAAAAAAAAAAAGGAGGCAAAGGAGAAGGAAGAGAAAGAGGAGGAAAGATTTGTAGCCAGGAATGGTTACAGACACCTGTAATCCCAGCGCTGGGAAGCTAGTTAGGAGCATGTAGAGATCAAGGCCCAGTTGAGCTACTCAGTGAAACCCTGTATCAAAGGACACACACACATACATGCACACATACACGCACAGTTATGTCAGCTGTTTGCTGCACCATTACAATTGTGCCTTTACTTTCTTGCTGGATTAATGCTCATTAGATTATATAGGATTAATCTCAACAGCAGAGGAGTCTCTTGATTTCTGGACCTTGGACGCCTCCTCCCCTAACAGGTGTAAGTGTGCTTACAGACACAGAATGAAGTGAGAAGTGCTTGGTAACACCATACCCAAATAGGATTCTCAATCATCTGCTTTCAGTGGCATCTCCATTCTGGGTGTGTCCTATATAAGCACCCCTCCTATAGAGAATCCTCCAGTATATCAGTCCCTATGCCCTAATGCAATTGTTAATTATGTTGTCTTTTCACCTGCATGCAAAGAGATCGCTCCGCCCAAACACACTCACATACATGCACACACACGAACGAAGAGGGCTCATTCTTTGAATAATTGCTATCATAGTTGAGACAACCAGTCATTTTTCAATGACCTTTGGGTTTCTAATCTTTTCCTTCTACAAATCTTGCTGCAATGGGTTGTCCTTAATGCTTGTGTGCCCAGCACAGTTACAAGCAGCTCCTGAAATGCCTTTCTTTTAGCTGGATTAAGAGGTAAAGAGATTATGCAGGAAAAGCAGCAGGCACCTGGGTGAGTGCTTAGAAAGTATCTCAGGGAATGAGAGCACCTAGGTCAGGTCCGCTGTCAAAACCAGCACCACAGTACCTAGACGTTTTCCTCCAGGTCTGCATCCATCCTGATTTCTTTCTTTGACCCCTTGTGTTTTGATACAAGATCTCGCTCCATAACTCCATAACTTAAAGTCTGGATCCTTAGTGTTGGGATGACGGTCATGCACCTCTACACTCAGTTCCTTTCAGATAGCTATCTATCTGCTTGTATGACATGCCAGATTTTTATCTGCCTGCTTGTCTTGTTGTGCTCTACAGCTTAAGCTATCGAGTAAAGAGCAATGGAAATTTTTTTTTATTTTGGTCTTTTTAAAATTTTTGTTTTTATTATAAGAAAAATTAATTAATAGGAGAGATGACTGAGCCCAGCACTCACATGGCAGCTCACAACTCCAGTTTTAAGGGGTCCCATGCCCTCCTTTGCTTCCAAGGGCACTGCATGCACGGACCTGCAGGTAAACACTCATACACATAAAATAAAATCTTTGAGCAGGGTATGATAGCAGATGCCTTTAATCCTAGGTATCAGGAAGTACAGGTAGAGGGATCTCTCTGAGTTCCGGGTCAGTCTGGTCTACATAGAGAATTCTAAGACAGCTAGAGCTATGAAGAGAGAGACCTTGTCTCGTGTCTCAAAAGGTCTTTTTTTTTCCTTTACTTTTGTGTATTAGGGTAGGCCTCTGTCTGCCATGGCATATATATGTGTGGAGTTCAGAGGACAACTTGTGGAAGTTGGTTCTCTCCTATCATCATGTGGGTTCTGGGGATGGAACTCAGGTCATCAGGTTTGGCTATGTCACTGGCTTCTGTCTTATTACCTTAGGACAAACAACAAAAAACCAACTTTGGCACAGGGTCTCATGTGGCCCAGGCTGGTCTTGAACTCACTATGGGGCAGAGGATGATCTTGATCTACTGCTTTGACTACCTCTACATTCACAGAGATTACAGGTATATACCACGTGGCCAGTTTAATATGGTGCTGTGGATTGAACCCAGGATTTTCCTTTTCTTTACTTTTTCTTTCTTTTTTGAGACAGGGTTTCTCCGTGTAATAGCCCTGGATGTCCTGGAACTTGATTTGTATTTGTATACCAGGTTGGCCTTGAACTCACAGAGATCTACCTGCCTCTACCTCCCAAGTGCTAAGGTAAAAGGTGTGCTCCAACACCTCCCAGCTTTCCAGCCCTATCTTTTATTCTTTACATTTATTGATTTGTTTGTTGGTATGCGTGTGTATATTGGGATGCATGTGTGCTATGGCATATATGTGGAGGTCAGAGGACAACTTGCAGGAGTTGCTTCTCTAATTCCTTATAGGCTCTGGGGCTCAAACTCAGGTTTAGCAGGCTTGGTAGCAAGTTACCTATACCAGCTTGAATCACCTAATTGGCCTTGTCTTTTATGTTTATTGTTGTGGGAGTTTACTTTTAGTTGTGTATAAAATAATTGTTTTTTGCACTGTTGGGTGAGGAGCTGCCAAGGTCTTGGTATTTTGTATTGTTTGCAGGTCTTGGGTTTCTAGGGGGGGATGTCTGATTACTTATGATCTGCACCTGAGGATTTCCAAATCAATAAAAACACCTGAGCTCAGACGCTCGTGGTTCTACTGTCCAGATGGCCCTGACCAAGATGGTGGTTCCCTCTGCTGGGATCTAGCAGAGTTTGCATCTATGATTATGCCTCCTCGTCTTCCTTTCTGAGCCTAACAGCAGTGTACAACTACCATTTATAGTTTTTTTTTCCTAAATATGTCTGAGGAACCCTTTATCTCTTACTATAGGTAAAAATCCCTGCAATGGATCAAAGACTTAAATAAACATAAACCATGAAACTGTTAGAAGAAAATGGAATATTCAGGACTTTCATTTAGGCAACTGTTTTTTGGATATGAGTTCAAAACATGGTTCACAAATGAAATGGGCAAATGGGATTATGTTTAATTGGAAGGCTTCCATATAGCAAAGGGAACAACATAATGACGGATATTTAGCAAAGTGAAGACAATCTGTGCAAAGTTTATCCTGCAAGGGATTAATATCCAAAATACATAGGAAGTTCAAACTACAGTAGCAAAATTATATAATAGGGAAAGATTTAATGTGCAAATAACCTTAATGCGGTTTTTATTTGTTTTGTGTGTGTTACAGTTGTTTGTTTTAAGCAGGGTCTCAGTATACAATCTGGCTGGCTGGGAACTCCATATGCAGATAAGGCTGGCCTCAAACTCTCAAAGATAGGCCTGCTACCACCTGCCAAGTGCCATGTGCTACCACTCCTGCTCTGAATAGATATTCCTTTAAAAAAATCATAAATAGGCTGTTGTGTTAGCCAGGCCTTTAATCCCAGCACTCAGGAGGTAGAGGTAGGTGGATCTCTGTGAACTCAAAGCTAACAAACATGTGAAAAAAAATGCTCAATCACATTGCATGGGAAATGCAAATTGAAGGTACAGGAGAATGTCATATCTCACCCCAGTTTGAAAGGCTACTACAAAAACAAACAAACAAAAAACCCTACAAATTGCTGGTAAGGTTGTTTGGTCATTTTTCCTCATTGCTGATACAAAATACCTGACAAGCAACAAGTTATAGGAGAAAGGGTTGATTGTGGCTCAGTTTGAAGAGATGTAGTTCATTATGACAGAGCAGGCATGGCAGCAGGAGCAGGAGGTTTATTGGCTGGTCACATTGCTTTCACAGGACCAGACAGTGATGAGTCTTTTTCTTTTTAATGTCATCTGGAATCTCAGCCAATGGAATGGTGAAACCCATATCTAATGTGGGTTTTCCACCACAGTTAATCTAATATACACCTTTCATACACTGTTGATGGGAATATAAATTAATACAGATATTATGAGTCTACATAAGTATGGAGGTACCTAAAAAAAACTAAAAACATTATAATCTTAGGACCTAGCAAGCCCATGATCAGGGATCTAGACAAAGGAACTGAAAAGTTTCTTGACAAGACATTTATACTGGCTTGTTTATTATGGAACTTATTCACTAAAGCCAAGATGTAGAATTAAACTAAGAGTTCATCAGTGAATGGATGGACAATGAAGATACGGTGTAGCCAAGTGAAGTGGTATATACCTCCTATCTCAGTCACTTGGGAGGTGGAGGCAATGTGATCAAGAGTTCAAGACCATCCATGGTGACATGGAGAGTTTGAGACCTGCCTAGGCTATATGGGACATTATTTTTTTTAATGTAATACTTTTATTAATTACTTCAGTTTCATACAATGGTATCTTGATCACACCCTCTCCCATATTCACCCTCCACCCTCATGCTTTCAAAAAAAGAAAAAAGAAAAAAAATTAAGTCAAGCCTGTGTGTCTGGAACATAGATCACAGGCATGACCCTGGTTTTTGGTGGTAGTAGGCAGCTTGTCATGGACACCCTTCTGGCCTATATTAGCCTGAGATTAAGCATGACTAAGTTCAACCTTTGTCATATTTCCCTGCTCAAACACGGGGACTGGGAAAAAGGAATACCATTTAGCCATAAAAGGATTGCACTTCTGACATTTGAACACGGACAGAACTTGTGTTCTCATTTATATACAAGCTAAAAAGCTGACCTGAAGAAATCTAGAGCCAGGTTTGGTTGGTGCAAGCCTATTAGTGTAGCTACTTAGGTTGGTGGAGAAAGAGGATTTCAAGTTCAAGGCCTGCCTGAGAATTCAATGCCAGCATGGGCAAGTTATTGAAAACTTGTCTTCAAAAAAAAAAAAAAAAAGGAGAGTGACTTGGCAGGCTAAGACAGGATAGTTGTAAGTTTGAGGCCAGCCTAGGATACAGAGTGGCTTCAAAGCCAACCTGTTAAATTTAGTGAGAACTTGTCTCAAAAAGTAAAGAGGGAGAGACTGGAGAGAATGCTCAGTGGTTAGAAACATATACTGGTTTTCCAGAGAACCTGAGTTCAGTTCCAGTACCTATGTCAGGCATCTCACAATTGCCTGTGACTCCAGCTCCAGAATTGATCCTCTGGCCTTTGAGGGCACCTGCAGCACTCTTGTGCATGTTACTCCCCCCTCAATAAAATATAATTAAAAATAATAAATCTTACCAGGGCATGGTGGTATGTGCCTTTAATCCCAGCACCTGGGAGGTAGAAGCAGATGGATCTCTGAGTTCAAGAACAACTTGGTCTACAGAGCAAGTTCTAGGAAAGCCAGGGCAAAAAAAATCCTTCAGAAAGTAAAAAGAAGGCTGGAGGATACAGCTCAGCAGTAGTGTGTTTACCTTGTATGTGCAAGAGCACACTCAGATAAGTCCAAGTACTACATTCTCATCCATAGTCAAGAACATGGGTTAGCACAGTCTGGAAAGACTGAGGGTAGGAGAGGATGAGGACTGGGTGTAGTTGGACAGGTTGAAAACTTGAAATGTTCTATAACACAGCTGGTTAACCATGGGTGACCAAAGGATCAAATCCAAATATTCCAAGATAGGAGGATTATGGCAAATGTCCCTAAGAAAAAGCAATTCCTGGAGTGACACTCATGCCACATACCCTGGTCTGATCACTGTACAATGTATACATATACTGAAATGTCACAAGGGACTTTATAATATGTACAGTTCCCAAGTCAATTACGAACGTGTGTGTGTGTACACGCATCTTCTCTCTCTGTAGACCAGTTTGGCCTCAAATTCCGAGATCTGCCTGCCATTGTCTCCCAGTGATGGAATTAAAGGTGTGTGCCTCCACCACCCAGCTACAAATAGATTTACATTAAGAAAAATATTGAGGGGCTAGATAATTGGCTCAGTGGTTAAGAGCACTTGTTCTTTCAGAGATCCTGGATTCAGTTCTCCAGAGTGCTGGCTTTGTCGCCATACGTGGTCTTAGAATCCTTCAGTGCTTATAGATAAGAACACAAATATAGCCAGGTGGCAGTGGTGTGTAGCTGGTGTCTACTGTGCTTTTTTACCCTCTAGTTCTGGAAAGAGAAAGGATAGAAAGAAAGAAATCTTTACTGCCTTTGTAGCAGCCTTGAAAGAGAGAGAAAGAAAGAAATCTCCCTTGCCCTTGTAGCAGCCTTGAAAGAGAGAAAAGAAGAAATATTCACAGCCCTTTTTGGCTGTCATTAGCTTCGAGAGCTGGAGCTCACAGAGAGCTGAACTAGCATCCAACAAACCAACCCACTGCCATCGACTCTTCCCACACTCCCTGGGTTATATTCTAAGCAAAGTTTCCAGAAGTCCAAGCTGCACCTGACAAAAAACTTCTTCAAAATGTCTGTCCTGCTACAGTGCTGCAGGCCTTTAATTCCAGCACATAGGAGACAGAGGCAGGCAGATCTCTGAGTTCAAGGTGAGTCTGGTCTACAGTGAGTTTTAGGACAGTCAGAGCTACACATAGAAACCCTGTCTCAGAAAAAAAACAAACAAACAAACAAACAAACAAACAAAACAAAACAAACATTAAAATTACTTTCCCTGATATCATAATTTCTCTTAACTTCATATAAAACCTAGACATACTTGGGAAAAGGGGAATCTCAATTGGGGAATTGCCTTCAATGTATTTGGCTATGAGGAACTCTGTGGGGCATTTTCTTAATTGCCAATTGGTATAGGAGAGCCCATCCCACTGTGGGTCTGGGCTGTATAAGAAAGCAAGCTAGTAAGTAGCTAAAGTCCTCTATAATCTATGCTTCAGCTCCTGCTTCCAGGCTCCTGCCTTGGCCTGTTTTGATGATGGACTGTAAAATGTAAGATGAATTAAACCCTTTCTTCCCCTGCTCGGATTTGTTGATTGTTTTATCATAGCAACAGGAAGGGAAACTAGAACAAATGCTCATAATTTGTCTGGAGGAGTTCACGCATTTTAACCTCAACTGTCAGAACGACTGCATGGTGTGCTTTCCGCACAAGGCGAAACAGATTATGTGCAGCCATAAGGGGGCAAGAATCGTCCAGGCGTGTCTATTACCTAAGTAACAGAGTCAAACCACAGTTTCAGAATGACTTTACAAAAGGGTGACCAAGAAGTTACTGTGTTTAGTCTGTTAGGCCACTTAAGAATAATGAGAACATGAAAATAAACAAGGGAGGAGTGGCAGCAGAAGCCCTGGTATGCGGCCATTGCTAATGGAGAGCAATGTTGGGTGCAAGTGTCTGGGTGTGTGTGAAGAGACTAGAGTAGGGACCGTCTGCTCTCTTCTAAGTGAGATAAAGACCATAGAGGAGCCCAGGGAAGTCACTGCGGTTTTCAAGTCAATAAAGTGCCTCAAGTGAGATCCAGGAGCAGTGATGACGCTAATAAATATATATATATATAATATATATTTATTATATTATATATACGTATATTTTTCTTTTAGCATGATCAATGAAGAGCTCAAGTGACAGATACCCAACAAGGGCTCGACAGGTCGTAACTACCCACTGCCAAGGTTCTGAAAATAGCTTGGGGCCCTACTAGCCCGACAACTACGGCAGGTGTGGGGCGCATGCGCACAGGGCCACAGGCTGACCTCTTGGCGGCATCCAGAAGCCGACCTTCTTCCCGACAGCCCGCGGAACAGAACGGGTGGGGAAACGGTATTCTCGCGAGGTCTCCCCAGCAGCGGCGGAAGCAGCGGACACGTGACTGTCCTAGGCCGCCTTCGCCTTGCCCCCTCCCCCTTCTCGGAAACCCGGCCCCCTCACCCTTCGCCCACCCCGGAGCCGCGCTAAGGGACCGTTTGGGTTCCGGAATTCCCTTGGATCCTATCACTGGTATCAGGCTAGCGGGACCCGGCGGAGTCCGGTTTTGGTGGCGAAGGCAGAAGGGGCGGTCAAGATGGGGGGGGGTCAGCTTCCTTTACCTAGTAAGGAGGCGGGGCAGAGAGGGGATGGGATGGGATGGGGGTGGGGTGGGGAAGTCACGTGGGGCGTGGCGCGCGCTGTGTGCGCGCGGCGCCTGACCCGTCGCCCCGCCCCCTCTTCCTGCGGGGCGGGGGGTCGGGGGGAGGGGCTTCAAGATGGCGGCGGGGAGGTAGGCAGAGCCGGACGCCGCTTCTGCCGCCGCCGCCGCCGCCTCCGCTTCAGTCGCCTCCGGCTCTTCACGCGCTCACGGACCGGGAGAAGCTATTCTGGAGTCGGGTCCGGTGGGGAAAGTAAGTCCTTCCCTCAACCCTTTCCTCCTTCCACGCTCGTCCTCCCAGACAGCCTCCCACTCCCACCAGCGATCTTCGGGGTCCGTGTGGGGCCGGCTGTGGGGGGAGGCGTCACTTCTCGGCTGTCCGGGCCTCGCTCGCTCCGCTGCCCGGTCTCATCCCGCCGACCGCCCCGTTGGTTCCTGCGTTCTCCGCCAGGAAGCTCCGGCTCTGCGGGAGTCCCTCTGTCCCAAGCCGGATAGCAGCTCTGAGGCCAGGCAGTGCGTACGCCGGCTTCCCCAGGCTTCGCCTCCCTCGCCTTCTCCCTTCTCAAGGACCTGGGACGGGCGGCGAAAGTGAGGCAGAGAAGACCTTGCTCCAGTCCCGCCGGCCCATTGCTCCGGGTTCCGGGAGCGGGAGGGAGGCACCGGGAAGCCCTTCCTGGACCTCGTTCTCTGGCGTGTAGGGTGCGTGGGACACGTGGGGGACACCTTCACGCCTCACCGTGGCGGGCTTAGCTTTTCCTGAAGTGAGTGAGTGCAGCTTGAGACTCCAAGCTCAGTCCATGTGGGGGGCGATGGCGGTTGGGCATCTGCTCGCCTTAGCAGTGCTGGATATAGCGAGCACCCAAGTTCCTCAAAGCGGTGTCTGCTGGTGTTTTCCCGGGAGTGGTGTGGGATGGGCTCCGCCGCTCCGAAGCCTTGGATTTGCCTGAGCCGGAGTGACTCCTGCTTTCCTGACCCTGGCTTCCAGCTCCTCCCCTTTCTCTCCTGGCTTTGTGCTGCTGTTTGGTTAATGTTTGCAGACCACTAACTTGATGCTCCCATATAGAAAGCTCCATTTAAGTGCTTCTTCGTTTACTGTGGGCGGCTTTTGTTTGGGTGTTCGCTGGTTGAGAAATGTGTTGGAGGAAAACACAAGGGGACAAAATGAGAGCCCAAGAAAGCATCATTTTTATCCTTTGAATTGCGCAGCCAATTGTGGCCGCACCCGGAAGTTTGTGCTGAACACGTGTTGAGGGAAGGTTTAAAACGGGTCCCCTTTGACCTTTAAACGTCGATTGTTTGCAATGTATGTTGAGTGAAATGTTCATATTCTTCAGACATGGGAGGCTTCTAAAGAGTCTTCCGGGAGGGTCGGGCTGGGCGAACTGTCAAACTCAAAGTGCCTTTGGGCTAGTCAACTTATTTTGCATTTGCATATAATTCTGCCCGGTGACAGTCTTAATGCCCCAAAGTCAGAGTTGGGGAAAGAAAGAATCATCGTTTCGTTTTTTGTTTTTTTTCTCCCCCATCGGTCTTCCCCCCCCCCCCAAAGGATGCATTTACACCGAATCTCTAGGATGAAATGGCATTTGTAGTTGGTGACTTGATAGCATAGGAAAGTTAATTTCCATCTTTCTAAAGTTTTTTTTCCAGATATTTCCTGATGAGAGAAGACTTCTTCTGGCTTCTGCTTGCAGTTTAACTTCATTCTGTGCAACTCCCTTCAGAATTTTAAAACCAACTTCATTTTAGTGACTGTACAAATGTGGAAAAAGCCTATATTTATTGGTTCTTTGAAGAATATTATGTGATAAGCACTTTTGTATGTCTTTAAGTTCTTTTAAGTTACTACTTAAAAATGGCCAGTGTGGAGACTGGTGATTCTAAGCATTTTTTTTTTTTAAGAGTTTTATTTTCAAGACTAATCTCCTTATAATTTTACTCTGTAGCTGGACTGGCCTCCAACTTAAGATCTTCTTGTCACAGCCTCCCTGATGATGGGATTACAGACCTGCACTGTCATCATGTCTGATCTTTCTGTGCTTTAGAAAAGATACACTTTGAAAAGCCCAGCTGCATGTAGTTGTGTTTTTGGTACCTTTCAGTGTTCAAGTTGAACTTTGAGTTGACCCTTGCCACCTGTCAAGGGCAAGAATACACAGGTCTTTAAAGTAGTCTCTCATGAGGTACACTAGGCCTCCAAGTTGCTTGCTTAAATTTAAAGTTCATCTAAAGAGGTGGGAGTGGTGCTCACCTTTAAACCAGCACTCTGGCTGCAGAGGAAGGTGGATCTCTGAGTTTGAGGTTAGTCTGATCTACAGAGTGAGTTCCAGGACAGCCAGACTTAGAACAGAGAAACCCTGTGAAAAAGAGGCCAGTGTGGTGGCTTAGTTGGCTAAGACACTTGCTACCAAGTCTGACCACTTGAGTTTGATACCTGGATTCACATGGTAGAAGGAGAGAACAAGTTGTCCCTCTGAGCTCCACCATGGGAGTCATAGCACTTTGCTTCCCCATGAATATAATTATTTTTGTGTTTTCAAGACAGGGTCTCACTATGTGGCTCTGGCTGTTCTGAAACTCAACTATGTAAAACAGATTGGCCTCAAACTCAGAGAGATCCTCCTGCATCTGTCTCCTGTCTCCTGAGTATTGGGTTTAATTAAAAGTTATATGCCACTATGCCTGGCTATGTAATAATTTTTTTAAAGCTCATGAAAAGACAGTTTCTGAGAGTTTTTGCTTTTAAATAGCCAACTAATAATTAAAATGATGATGGCTTTTATATGCTGATTGACAAGTCCACTTTGATAAAGCTTGAACTTGTCCAGCTATTAGGTAAATAGGACAGTGGTTGAAATACCATAGAACATTTTGTAGATGGAAGAGTTCTTCGGAAAAAAGTTGTAAGAGTAAAAGGTGGTTCAAAACATACCAGATAAACTTACCCTATTTTCAGATGCTTTTTTACATCCTACAGTAAGAAATGTAAACACATCGAAGCTCATAAAATGTTTGCTCTCCCTATCTGTGTGTTTTAGAATCGTTTTTGTTCTATACTTAAATATTTAACTATGTTGACCATAATACTGTAAGCCATTTTGACAGTCAGTCCCCTATTAGATTGTCAACCACAGATTGAAAACACTAATGCAGTAGCCTCTTTGTATATATAGGAAATGTTTTAAGACTGAGGAAAACAGCAAAAGTCAGTAGGGTGCTGAAGTCCCTTATGTAATAGTGTCACATTTGCATGTAATATAGGCCCTTCCTCACTTTATATCCTGATTGTTTACAATGCCTGATAGGTGCATTGCTGTGTGAGGAGGTATTGGCACTAATTACCCAGTGAGCAGTCTACATGTTCATAGATTATTTTTGATCTTCTGCTGAAACTTTTTTTTTTTTGAGACAAGGTCTCACTATGTAGTCTTGGCTAGCCCAGAAGTTCTGTGTAGACCCAGGCTGGCCTCAGTGCTGGGTTTACATCTGTAGGAATCATACATCACCTTCCCCATTGGACTTTGGAATGTGGAACCTGTGAATATGGAGGGCATCTATTGGGGTGGGAAGGTCATGTGGAGAAGTTTGGTATTGGTCTTCTGGGTTTAGAATTGGGCTGCAAACTTGTGTAAGCATTATCTTGTTACACTCTTCCTCTCTCTAAGCTTCAGCTCCTGCTTTGTGTCAAGGAGGATACCCTTGGGTTATGCTGAGGATAAAAAGAGAAACCTAAAGGTGCCAGAGTATGTGGGTATAATCCTAGCATTAGGGAGCTGCAGTCAGGATCAGTAATTCTAGGCTACGTGATACCCTGCCTCAAAACTCTTAACCAAAAAAGAGGTATCAGTCAACTGAATTTGAGGTATTGGTGATGAGTTGTTGCATTCCCTCCAGGCTCATTATTTATTTATTTATTCATTCATTCATTCACTTACTTATTTTTGAGGCACGGTTTTTCTGTGTAGCCCTGGCTGTCCTGGAACTCACTCTGTAGACAATGCTGTCCTTGAATTCAAAGAAATCCGCCAGCCTCTATATCCTGAATTGTTGAGACTAAAAGTTGTTTTGTTATTCCCTCAGGCAAAAATGCTTGCTAAATGATAGTATCTATGCACATTTGGGAATGACTATCAGCTGTCTTTAGATCTGATTTTTTGCATAAACTAGATAATGGGATACTTAACTAGTATTTTATAGAAATAATTTTTTTTAAAGTTTTAAATTTTTTTATTTGTTTCATTTGTATGGGTTTTTGCCTGCTTGTATATATGTATGCCACACATGTGCTTGGTGCCCTAGGAGGCCAGAAGGTGTTAGGTCCCCTGGAACTGGAGTTATAGATGGTTGTGAGCCACCATGAGGGTGCTTGGGAACCAAACCGCAGGGCCTCTGGAAAAGCAGTTAGTGCTCTTAACCACTCAGCAATCTCCTATAAAATTTTTTTAGAAATGATTTATTGGATGGATTGTTGTTATTAAAAGTTTGTATTCTGGGAAGTATAGTGGTTAGCAGTTATACAAAAGAAAAGGGATCTTTTTGTATATTCAGGTTTGTCAAAATAAAAGTTAAAGGCCAGGGAGCTAGCTCAGTAAATGTGCTTGCTGCAAAAGCCTGGCAACCTGAAATAGATCCCACTGTAAAGAGAACAATGCCGATGCCACAAAAGTTGTTCTTTACTTCCACACATGTGCTGTGACCCCCCATTATACACAATATTTTTTTTTCTTTTTTTGAGGCAGAACGTTTTTGTTGTTGTTGTTGTTTTCAAGGCAGGGTTTCTCTGTTGTAACTCTGGATGTCCTGGAACTCACTCTGTAGGCCAGGCTGGCTTTGAACTCACAGAGATCAATCTGCCTCTGCCTCCTGAGTGCTGGGATTAAAGGCGAGTGCAACTGCCTCTTCCTGGCTTGAGGCAGATGGGATCTTACTGTGAATGCTAGGCTAGCCTGGAACTCAGAGATTGGCCTGCTTCTGTCTGCTAAGTACTAGGATTAAAGGCATACACCACCACGCCTGGCCATTAATAAAATAATTTAAAACAATACACAACTATAATCACAGTATGAAGGAGAATTTTGACTTCCAAATCTAGCCTAGGCTACATGAAGGAGACTGTCTTAAAGACAACAAAACAGGGAAAAAAGCCAGCTTCAGACATTCACTGTAGGTATTTTTCATTTGCTGACTCACTTGTTCATATATACAATACTCAACATTCCTGGAAGTTCTATTCCTAGTCCTGTCTGAAGATAAGAAACTGAGTCCAGGGTTTTAACTTGACTTACAGGACTGGTGGGTGATATGTCCAGTGTTTGAACCCCTGTTCTTTCTGGTCCTGTAGTAATTTCCTCAGCCGCTGCCACACTCTCCGCTTACAGATCATGTCCCTGGTATCTGCTCAGAGCCATGGAGAGTTACAGGTCTCAGCTGTTGTGTCCCTGCTGATAAGGTTTGATGTTGGTGTTCAGTGGGTGCTGAACCTTCTGTTCTTTTGGTTGACATGGCTTCTCAGGATTCCCTGCCAAAGGCAGTACACAGTTTCTACACACCCTCCTTACACTAGCCTCTCCATGGTTTCAAATGTGCTTTTTGATGTTCATTTGCAGTTGACGATCCTGTAGTAATTGTTGGACTTAAGAGTGCTGCATGGCAGGTGTCACCTGGTGTGAACTCCTTGGTAGACAAAGTGATGGTTCTTTACATACAACAGTGTTTTGGATTTATAAAGTGAAAACCTTTTCCTCCTTTGGGATTTAGCTGCTTTTATAAAACCAGGAGATTGGCCAGTATAACTTTTTAAGGGTTTTCTCCATTTAGCACTGAAATTCTGTGAGTCTATTTCATATGGAAATATGATTAAATAGCAAGGGTTGCTTAATGCACTTAGAGAATAGGATAAGTGCTTTGTCTTGTTCTCTTGCTTCCTGCAGAAGAGAACGACAGGAAATGTGTGCCCAACTGCTTGGAAAGCTCCATAGATCAATCCCCTGTATGAAAAAGCTACATCTAACATTCAGTTCAAATCATACTAAGTCCTAGTGAGGTTAGAGGGTCTCACACTATGTTCCTTTCTATTTTGTTGTTTTTTCAGTGCTGGTCATTGAGGTCCAGGCCTTGTTTATATATGCTGAGGTTTATCTCTGAGCTTTGTCCTTAAACCCACTTAATTTTAGTTGACAGGTCAAAGTTATATGTGTTTGTTTTGATGTACAGCATTTGGAATGACTAAAGCACTGTGATCCCCGAAGTGCAGGTTAAGTTGGCACTGATCATGTGCTGTGTAGCTCTGGGTATCTTTTCTTGTATGACTATCAAAAAAGTTCTTCCCTTCCATATATTTTGTTCTTTTAATCATTTAAAAAGCTCAGTGAGGCCAGGCCTGGTGGTGCACGTCTCTAATCCTGTCACTTGGGAGATAGAGGCAGGAGGATCTCTTGAGTTCCAGGCTAGCCTGGTCTACATAGTGAGTTACAAGTCAGCCAGGCCTACGTAGAGAGACCCTGTCTTCAAAGAAGCAGGCTTGGTGAACGTTGTGCTTCATTAATAAAAGATATTTCTGTACCATTGAGTATAATGGCTTGGGAGTAATTTTACATTCTGACATTCCTGCTGAACTAGGGAGGCACAGGCTGGGAGGTCTCTGAGTTTGAGGACAGCCTGGTCTACAGAGCAAGTTCCAGGACAGCCAGGGCTACACAGAAACCTGGTCTTGAAAAACAAAAACAAAGAAACCAAAAAACTGTGTGTGTGTGTGTGTTGTTGTTGATGTGTGTATGCCACTATGTGCACGTAAAGGTCAGAGGACAGTCTAAGGAGGGTGTTGATTCTTTCAATCATATGGGCTCTGGGGATTAAACTCAGGTCTTGCTTGTGCAGTGAACTTCTGTTCACTCAGCCATCTTGCAGGCCCGTATTTAAGTATACTTTAGGGTTCATTCTCTCACTATCGTTGCTTATCTCATTTATCTCACTTAGGCAGCACTGGCTGTCCTGGAACTCATGTTGACCAGGCTGGCTTTACAGAGATTTGCCTGCCTCTGTCTTCCAAGTGCTGGGATTAGAGGGATGTGCCATTACAGCTGGCTTCATTTCCTGTTTGAGAAAGGGTCTCACTATGTATGCAGGCTTAGCTGGTCTGGAACTCCCTATGTATACTATAATGGCCTCAGACTCACAGAGATCCACCTGTCAACCCCCGAGCTCAGGGACTAAAGGTGTGTACCACTGTGCTTGACCAAGGATACTTCTCTTATTTATTACCTCAATTATCTACTTCCGTCTTATTTTTTTTTTTAATTTAAAGTCTTTTATAGTTTTAAAATTGAGGTGTATGAATGTTTTGCCCACATGTATGTATGTGAACCACATGCATGCCTGGTGTCTTTGGAGGTCAGAAGAAGGTGTTTAGTTTAGAATAAGAGATGGTTATGAGCCACCTTGTGGGCGCTGAGAACTAAAACCCCGTCCTCTGCAAGAACAACAGTGCTTTTAACCTCTGAGCTGTCTCCCCAGCCCCAGTTCCCTCTTAGTTTGAGCCAGGGTCTGGCTGTGCTGCCTATTCTGGCCTGGTCTCCAACTCATTTCTTTTACCTCAGCTTCCTGTAAACTGGAATCCTTCTTTCTTTCCATTTTTGTCTTGAGTGTCCAGCGTTTATTCCAAGACAAGTTTTAAAACTTGGTATCAGTTTCTATCTCCAAGGGGGAAAGAGCACCATGGGCTTTGGGAGTTTGCACACTCTGGACTCTAATCTTGGATCACTTTGTCTATGTAAACTTAGGGTAATATAAACTTGAGTTCTAACTTTTCAGTTACATCAGTTGCTGCCCAGGTTGCTGTGAGCTTAGGTGCTGTATGAGAAGCCTGACTGGCAGGTTGGGGAATTACTCACTGATTTTACATAACCCTTCATTTCTGCTCAAGATGGATTTCTATCTCAGACTTCATTTCCTTTCTCTGAAAAGTTTCATAGAAAACTTAATCTTTCTGTCCACTATTCTTTTTACTTGAATCTGCCTTAAGTTTCAGTCATGATATCCACCTGACATTCATGTTTGTTAGAACTTCATCTAGAACTTCCACAGATACATGAGCCATAGGCAGGCATAAGGGTTTCTCTGCTTACAGTCTCTTGAACAGTTGCTTTATATTAGGTTATGGCTTTGGATCTCGTGGGATGACACAGATGCATCATTGCATCACACAGCTTAGGTATATTGTTTACATAAAACAAATTTGTTTCCTGGGAAAAACTTTACAAGAATGTATGTGTAATCTAGAAAATTTTAAATTTATTTATGTATGGGTATTTTGTCTGCATGTGTATGCATCACATTGATGCATCACTCCGGGAAGCCAGAAGAAGAATGTTGGTTCTCCAATAATTGGAATTAGAGACTGTTGTGAAAAGAGATATGGGTGTTGGGAATTGAACCTAGGACATCTGGAAGAGCAGCTTAGGGCTCTTAACCCTTGAGCCATCTTTTCAGCCCCTGGGTTTTAATTTTAAAACTATTACTAAATACCTTAGAACACATTCCTCTTTCTTCTTCCAGCCACTGTAATTCTAACACCTGTAGCAGTGGATGTCTTCCTGAGTCTGCTCTACTCCAACTCTTGAGTTTGCTTTTATACTACTGTCAGTCATCTTTCAAAACAAGAAATGAATGTGCGAGCTGTCCTGCATCTGAAAACCCTGTAGTGGCCTGTATCACCGTAGATTGATGAATGAGGCATAGATTATAACCTCACCTGTGGTCTTCTGGTGTGTCAACAGTTTATTGGAATGCAGTTTAGAAGATACTTGTTATTTCTTCCCCTGAACTCAGTGTTGTCATCTACCTAGGAACCTGTGCATAATCTGCTTTTGCCTTTTTGATCTTGTAGTGTGTTTTTATCTTATTTGTAGTCCTGAATGTCCTGGAACTACTATGTAGACCAGGCTGCCCTCAAGCTCATAGAAGCCAACCTGCCTCTGCCTCCTGAGTGCTAGGATTAAAGATGTGCGTCACCATACCCACCTTCATGGTGTTTTAGGTATACCTTCTTAACTTGATCTTAGTCAAAAGGCTAAAGGAGTAAAAGACACTCTTGCTCTGAATGCTGTGCTTCTGTGTGCTTTCATTTTTGTGTGAGGTTTCTGGGATCAAAAACCTTCTCTTTTATCTCTTCTGATATATAGCAGGTTCTTGATAAGTACTGAATGAACAGTTCTGGTAGGAAATGGCAGCTTGCTTGTGTTAGAGAGTTAATATTTTTCACTTTGTTCTAAAGATGGTGGAACCAGGGCAAGATTTACTGCTTGCTGCCTTGAGCGAGAGTGGGATTAGTCCCAACGACCTCTTTGATGTTGATGGTGGAGATGGCGGGCTTTCAACTCCTACTCCTCCTTCAGTTCAACAGGTAACAGCTCTTTAAATTCCAGAATTTGTTTTTAATTTGCAATTTCCATTGTTATTTATTATTAGCAGTAGTAATTTTTCATGTTTGTGGTGTTGGGGATTGAACCCAGGGATTTGGGCATGCTCGGGAAACACTGCTGGTGAACAGCCTCAGCTCTTTAATTTACATTTTAGAAAAAAATATTATTGAATAAACCTTAACTTTAAAGATACATGTGAATGCCATCTTTTGCTATTTGTTTTTATTAATAAGGTAGATATTATTTGCATTAAAACGAAGACATTGATTTTCCTATTGCTTAATATTCATATAGGAAGAGCATTAATTTCCTTTATAGTTGTCTTTGGTCTTTATTGGGACCTTTGTGATTTCCCTATTTATATTTGCTCAAAGCAAAAAATAAAGTTCTGATATTAGTGTAGCTTTGTGGAGATTTTATGCTAGCCAAGATTATTCTGTTATAATTGGTGTAGTGGTTGCACATTCTGTTTGATTTTAAAGCTTGACTTTGTGTGCATGGTACTGGAGTCTGAGCAAGGACTCTGCAGGCTAGGCAAGTACTTTACCACTGAAGTAGGATCCAGCTCTGGAGTTTGTTTTTCTTCTTTTTAATAAAATAAATGCAACTCCTGTTCTTGAAACAGAATTCACTTCTGTCTGCCCTTTCTGTTATTTTCTCTCCAGTCCGTGCCACTTAGTGCATTAGAACTAGGTTTGGAGACAGAAGCAGCAGTTTCTGTTAAACAAGAACCAGAGACGATGTCTACTCCTGCACTGTTAAATGTGAGGGTAAGAGCCACTCAGATTTGGTATTATTTCTAAAATGGTTTAGGATGGTAGCAAAAATATAACTGTTTATTTTAAATAAGATCTTTAGCCCTGTTTGGTCTTGATCTCTCATTGAAGCAGAGGATACTAGTACATTGTAAATCATTTTTAAAAAATGAGAGGAAGATTAAATGTGCATGTTCTCTCATTATTTTCAGTATTTGGTGCCTTGGCTTTTGTCAGTTGTCATGCTGTAATTTTTATGTGATTATTGTGTTTTATATAAAAAGTTCTTTTGACCTTATCTCAAATATAGCCAATATCGTCAGACTCCAAGGAATATAAAACTGTTGGTTGAACTGGTTAAGATTTGCCAATTTGTATTGATTGTTAGTTTAAAAGTAGTAAATAGCAGTCTAGAAGATTTTTATTGAAAAAAGTTATGGAAAGGGGCTACTGTTGTAGTTTAGTGGTAGAGGACTTGCCTTGCAGGTGCCTGGCCCTGGGATGATCCCCAGCACACGAGAACAGAAACAAATAGCAGTGACATACAGAAGTAGTCAATAACCTTAAAGTCACAGACATCACATTTTCAAATTGGCTTTATTTTTAATTTCATTTTTGGATTTTTGATAGAGTCTCATGTAGGCCATAATGACTTGAGCTCAGCTTCTGCTCATTCTACACGCTGTAGTCATGTGTGACTTGTACAGTCCTTAGCTACTGTACTCGACTTTTTTTCCCCTTTTCTCCTCCCTTTTCCTTTCGCATCACCTCCTCCCTAAGAACACAAATTGTGTGTGGCTTTGTCTTAGACTGTTGATAGTAACCACCTTATTATCAGAATTTAGAGTTCACCTGGCTAGGTTATCTGGTTTCTGGGTTCTAAAATTTAGTGTAACCTGTATGATAACAGGAAAGGTGGTGTTAGACCTCTGAGATGGGTCAGTGGTAAATAAAGATGCTGTTGCCATGCCCCAAGACCCAAGTTTGATCCCTGGGAGTTACATGGTAGAAGGAGAGAACTGAGTCCCTCAAGTTGTCCTCTGACTTCCATATATTCGCCCCCTTAGTAAAATAAATTTGTGGGGGGGAAATTAAATTTTTTTTTTAATTGAAAAAGAAATGCTGGGCTGGGAGAGATGGCTCAGCAGTTAAAAGCACCAGCTGCTCTTCCAGGGGATCCAGGTTCAGTTACCAGCACCCACATGGCAGCTCACAACTGTCGATAACTCCAGTTCCAGGAAATTTGACATCCTCACACAAACTGCATGCAGGCAAAATACCTGCACATAATGAACAATGCACATAAAATAAAAATAAATAACTTTTTTAAAAAGAGAAAGCGATGTTAAAACAGAAAGTTGGCATCATAGGACTTGAGTGTTGGCTTAGCAGTTAAGAGCTATTGCTCTTGCAGAGCACTCATATTGGGCAGCTAACATGTTCCTGTGACTCAAGTTCGAGTGGGACCTGGTGCCTATGGCCTCCATAGGCACCTGAATATACCCCTATCCACACAAATTAACAGTAGAAATCTTTAAATAGAAAAATTGCACTCAAGAAAACCTAGGTCTTCAGTGGTTTAAGATTTGTCCAGAGTTATCTGCCTAATTGGCATTAGATTTTTTTTTTTCCTGTTGCTAGGGCTATTAGTTACTATAAATCACAGCTTGATTGTTGTATAAACTGTCACATTACTACTACACCCTTTCCTGAGTTTTGTGTTTTAACCTGATAATTTATGGCTAATCATATTAAATTAGAAATTATGTACCACCAGTTAAGCAAGAATAGGATAAAGTTTAGACTTTGTGTGTGTGTTGACTCTGGGCTTACACATGCCCCAGAAGGCATGTGGTCATAGGACAACCCTCAGTGTTATCTGTACTTGTCACCGTGTTGGGAGACAGTGTCTCTCTTTGCCTCCCATGTTACTGTAGGAGCACTGGGATTATAGGTGTGCATGACTGCCTGATTTACATGTGTTCTGGATTTGGGGGATTCAAGGTTCTCATGTTTGTACAACAATCAGTTCTCTCGAGCTCTCTCTTGTCTCCAGTTTTAGATTTCTAAATGGCCTACCATGTTTATCAATGCAGACTATTAAAGTCAAATTGAATGTGTGAAGTGTTTTCTTTTCTTTTCTAGCAACAGCCTCCATCCACTACAACATTTGTGCTGAATCAAATAAATCAACTTCCGACCTTGGGATCCACAATTGTAATGACTAAAACACCACCTGCAACAACCAATAGGCAAACCATTACTTTAACAAAGTTTATCCAGACCACTGCAAACACACGCCCTTCAGTCTCAGCACCAGCAGTACGAAATGCCATGCCCCCTGCTCCATCAAAAGACCAGGTTCAGTTGAAGGATTTACTCAAAAATAATAGTCTAAATGAACTCATGAAACTGAAGCCACCTGCTAACATTGCTCAGCCAGTTGCAACAGCAGCTAGTAAGTCCGTTATCAACTATTTGAACTTTCTTTCCCAATCTTGTGTGTGTGTTTCACAAGTATTTTTGGATGTTTTAATTTTTTTTTTCCAGTTTGTGTGTGCCTAAGTGTATGTATATATATACCATATGTATGAAGCACCCTTGGAGGCCAGGAGAGGGCATCAGATTTCACTAGACTTGGAGTTAGATTTTTATAAGGTGCCATGTGGCTGTGCTGGAAAATGAACCTTGGTCCTCTGCAAGTTAAGTGCTCTTCTGAGCCCTCTTCAGCCCTGCTTTTGTTTTTGTTTTTTGAAGATTTAAAAGAGTTGAGGGATTTGAGCATGCTTTATTCTGTGTGCTTAAAATATTTACACAAGTTAAGAGAAGCAAAAATTTGGAGGCCTTGGTTGTAGAGCCTTGAGTAAGCTTTTTAAATGAGGTCAGTGCTTAATGAAGTGGCTACATTATACAAGGATGGCCTCTCAACTTTATGTATTACTAATAACCAGTTAATGCTTCTTGTTTAAATTGGTGCTTCTCACACTTGATGTGCTTTAGAAGAGAGGGTGCCCATAGTACTTGAGCAGCATCTTTAGATATGAAATTGGTACATTGTATTAACAGATCTTCTGAAGACACTTCGAGATGATTTTAGTGTGGTCAACAGTCTTGGCTACCATCACTGTCGTCTAATCAGAATCAGTAAGATTTAAATGTGAAAAAGGCACAGATTGAATCACAACTTTGCAGGAATTTATTTATAATTGTAAATACATAAAAAGAGTGTGGGTTTTATATTTATAGTCTTCTTTGAAACATCTATTATTGCTCATTCAGTAAGTATCTAATGAGTGTATTGTGCCAGCTCCCTTCTGGATTTTGAGACGTTGCTGAGGAAAAAACTTGATCAGTGCCTTCCAGGAGCTTATGCTGTATTGAAGAAAGACAGATAGTGAATGTTTTATATTTCTGAGAAGGCCTAGGGCTATGAAGAGACGTGAAAGGTGCTTTGTGAGGCAGGCACAAGTCTCTTCTTGTGTCTGTGTTTGGGTGTGTGTGCATGTCTGTCTGCCTTTGTCTACCCTGTCCACTAGTGTGCGGGGGGGGGAACCCCTCATCCCCAGTGGTGTTGTTTCCCACTGTCTTGTTCTGGAACTCATCAGACTCACACAGGCTAGGCTGGCTAGCCACTGAATCCCAGGGATCCTTCTGTCATCACTATACCCAGATTTTTAAAATTATTATTATGTGCATGAAATCTTTGTTTGCATGTATGTCTGTGAACCACATGTGCAGTGCTGGTAGAAGCCAATAGGTCATTATATCTTCTGGAACTGGAGTTACAGATGGTGTGAACCTTCACAGGGTGCTAGGTATTGGACCGCAGGTCCACTGGAAGAGCAGCCAGTGCTCTTAACTTCTAAGCCATTTCTTCAGTCCAGCACCTAGCCTTTTTTCTTTTTTCCTTTTTTTTTTTTTTTGGTTTTTCAAGACAGGGTTTCTCTGATGTAACTCTAGGTGTCCTGAACTCACTCTGTAGACCAGTCTGGCTTCGAACTCACAGAGATCTACCTGCCTCTGCCTCATGAGTGCTGGGATTAAAGGTGTGTACCATGGCTGCCTGGCATTTTTTCTTTTTTAAACGTGAGTTCTGGGAATCAAATTCAGGTCATTTTCCAAACTGAGTTATCTCTTCTGCTGCATCAGTTGGTTTTCTATAGAATGTTCAGAGAAGCTTCCTAGTCACTGTGGTAGGATAACATTTTAGGAGTAAAATAGGGGTGGTCTGTCCCCTTCCTTCAGCTATTTCAAACTGTATTTTAAGTTTTTTCTTGGCCAGGTGGTGGCACATGCCTTTAATCCCAGAACTAGGGAGGCAGAGGCAGGCAGATCTCTATGAGTTCGAGGCCCGCTTGATCTACAGAGTTTCAGAACAGCCAGCAGAGCCTTGTCTCAAAAATATTTTTTATTTTTTTCTCCTAAGATTTGTTTATTTTATTTATGAGTACTCTATCTGCATGTATACCTGCATGCCAGAAGAGGGCATCTGGTCCTGTTATAGATGGTTGTGAGCTACTATAGGGTTGCTAGGATTGAACTCAGGACCTCTGAAAGAGCAGCCAGTCCTCTTAAATGCTCGGCTATCTCTCAAGCCCTTTTATTTTTATTCTTATTTTTTGAGACAATCTTGCTGCATACTCTTAGTCGTCTTCCTCCCTCAACCTCCTGACTGCTGGAGTTATAGGTATGTAGCACCATGCTTAGCAAAGTGTAGTAGCTTTACTATTTTTGGTTTTGGTTTTTTGGCTGTTTTTGTTTGTTTTGCTTTTTTTGAGACTGGCTGTCCTGGAACTTACTCTGTAGACCAGGCTGGCCTCAGACTCATATGAGATCCCCAGGCTCAATGATTAAGAGCACTTGGGTTTGATTCTCAGCACCCATATCAGGCAGATCAAAACCACTGTAACTCCAGTTCCAAAGGGGTTAGGGTTAGGTGACCTTTTTTTTTTTTTTTTTTTTTTTTTTGGTTTCTGCAGGCACTGCACACTTATGGTATACAAGAACATACATTCTGGCACACATAAGTGTATATAAAATTATAAATAAATCTTCAAAACAACCCACAGAACTTTTAATGTATTTGTGATTAATTTAGGAATATAGTTTTTGATGCTCTGTCTTTTGAAATGATCATACTGTACTACATTTTTAAGCTATAGGAAAAGAAATTGAGACTTGTAAAATGCAATCCACTTTTCTTCCTTTAGCTGATGTTAGTAATGGTGCAGTAAAAAAAGAATCTTCTAATAAAGAAGTAGCAAGGATCTGGATAAATGACATGAAAATGCGGAGTTTTTCCCCCACCATGGTGAGTTTTAAATAGTTGTATTAATATTACTTGGCTAAAATTACTTTAGAAAGCCTGTTGAGTGAAAGTAGGATAGTCAGAAAAACATGGAGGAACTTAAATCTCGTTGTAAATTCACACATACTCAGTAGGGCTGAATTCACATCTTCATAGGCAATGGTGTTGCATGCAAGGCTCACCTTTTTCATCTGCCATGGGAAAAATGACAGCTTGGAAGAAGCCATAAACCGTTGATAACTTGGTGGAACTAAGATAAGTGACTGGTTAGGAGCTGTTAAATCATGCAGTGATCTGGGTGAATTGTTATAATGATTGTTTTTTATAATCTTAACTGTGGGAGTGCTGTGTGCACTCCCTGACTGCTGCTCTGTCAGGAAGTGTTTGCATATGGCACTGTGTCTGGGCAATGAGTGAGTGTAAGGACTTTCCTTCATGAGTCCACTTTAAGTAAACATAGTATTTGGCACCATTTGGATTTAAGGTATCATTTAAGGGGCATCCAAAGGTACAGTGTGGACCAAGTGTGGTGGTATACACCTTAAAACTGAGACGAAGCAAAAAGGTACAATAAAGTCTCTGGGTTATGAGGAAGGGATGCTACCATCACTATGACTCTCTAGGCTTTATGGAGGAGGTATGTGATGGACTTTGACAGGGCATTCAGGAGGAAGAGAAAGCACTAATAGGCACCGAGGAGCCTGTGGCTCTGCTTACAGGCCAGTGGGCCAAGGCATACAGAAGACATGGGGTTAGAAGTTTTAAATATATGCTAGAGGGAGAAGGGCCTGATAGTGGTCTAGGGTGGATGGGCAGGAAGAAAGGCTGGTAGAAAGGATGGTTTGAGTATTTATTTACAAAGAGAAAGAAAAATTGTCAAAATAGTTACCCTTGTTAACATTTGTTCATTCTCTAAAATCTTGGTTTGATAGCTTGTATATTAGGGTGTGTTACCTTCAGTCTCCACACTTCTGTTCTTTCAAGTCCAGAATTGAAGAGAGGCTGAGGCTGGAGAAAGAGATGTGAACATTGAGGGTCAAAGTAGTTCCAGATGGTGGCTGGAAGGAGTAGAACCCTTTGGTGGTTCATTTGCATGAAGGTGGCCACTATTGTTCTTCCCCTTTGATCAGGCAGGAAAGGACTGAAATCTTAGGGAATCTGCAGTTGATCTCTCATGTTGGCCAGTTTGAAAAGCCCTCACAAATGCTGGGCTTTAGTCTCTAGACTCGAGGTTGATTGTACTTTTGTCTTACAGAAGGTTCCTGTTGTTAAAGAGGAAGATGAACCAGAAGAAGAAGATGAAGAAGAAATGGGTCATGCAGAGACCTATGCAGAGTATATGCCAATAAAATGTATGTATTTGGGATTTGTCAAAATGAGAGTCTTGGGTTCCTTTTGAACTTAATTGTTCTTTAAACCGTCAGATATTAGTGCCTGACAGTGTCCAGTGCCTCAGGATTTGACATGTGAGAGCTGTGAATAGTTTTTCTTGTTTTATCTTTTTTTTTTAGTACTTTTGAGACACGTTCTTGTATGGTCCGGGCTCGTCTCAAATTGGCAGTTCTCTTGCCTCAGCACCATAGGTGCTGGGGTTGCAGGCATGTGCCACCACACCTGGCTATGGTTTAAATGGAATTAAGTTTTGAAGTACCTATGGGAAATTTTACTCTGTTTTTCTTCTTAGACAAATTTAGACCATTGTTTGAGGTTGAAGTCTTTAAAACCATACTAGAAATCCTTGAGTTTATTTTGTTGCTAGTTAATTTTTCTTATGTAGTTATTAATTATAAAATCGAAGCAAATTATAGAGATATAAATATGTATCTTGTTTATACTTGTTTATCCACCCTATCCAAATCATAGACACATGGAAAACTTCTTTTGGTTGTTTGTTTTATGAGACAAATTCTCAGTGTGTAGACCTATCTGGCTTGGACCTCTTTACCAGGCTGGCCTCCAACTCACAGAGATTTGCTTAGTGCTGGGAGTGCTAAGCTAAAAGGTGTAAGTTATTCTGCCTGGAGTCCACAGCCTCATTTTTGTCTTGTTTTGGCTTTATTGAGGCAGAGTCTATGCCTTAGTCCATATTTGGCTTTGAACTTGTGGCAATTCTGTCTTAGCTTCCCCATCCCCTGTACTGGGATTTAGTTGAGAGCCACTAGGCCTAACTTCATTGGTTTTCATTAATGCTATTTTCCTGCCTTTTAGTGGCAAGTATATGAGGTTGAAAGTTAAATTTTATTTGTTGTATAGAAATTTAAAACTTTTCATTATATGAAGAATAATGAGATTAAAAGAGAGAAAAACTATTTTTTTTGTTTTGTTTAGGTTTTTTTCCTTTGATATCAGGTCTCCTTATATTCAGTTTGGCCTTCAGCTCATAGACTCAATTGATTCTACCACCTCATCTCCCATGGTAGATGGCAGTAGAAGTGTACATTGTCACATGTAGCTAAGTTTGGGTGTGTAGGGCCTGGGCTGAAACACTGAGACTTGTCTGCCTCTGCTTCCTGAGTGAGGTCTGCTTTTGAACTAGATCTTTTCATCAGCAATCTCTTTAACCTATATAGTTAGGTCATTTTAGTCAAATTTGAGTAATACTTTACCATTAATAGCTTTCTATTGAAGCTCAAATAAGTAGTTACTGTTTCCTCTGTCATAAGACAAATGTTGTATTGTCTTGTAGTAAAGATTGGAAATATTACTAGAATGGTTTAAATGAAACATTTAAAATTTTTGTTTAGTAAAAATTGGCCTGCGTCACCCTGATGCAGTAGTGGAGACTAGCTCTTTGTCCAGTGTCACTCCTCCTGATGTTTGGTACAAAACCTCCATCTCTGAAGAGACCATTGATAATGGCTGGCTCTCAGCGCTGCAGCTTGAGGCAGTTACCTATGCCGCCCAGGTAATCAATTCTCAGTTAAGTTTATTTTGGTACATAAAATTAAAAGTTTTTTTATTTGTTAATTCATTCAGAGAGAAAGTCTCTGTATTTATCCCTGACTGTTCTGGAACGCTCTACATAGACCAGGCTAGCCTCAAATTCACAAAGATCCATCCTATACCCAGCTCCTGAGTGCTGGGTATAGGCTTACACCACAATACTTGGCTCATTTTGTTATGTATTTATATGTATGTGTGTATGTGTCTTACGAGTGTATTCACATATGTTGGGTAGTCACAGAGGCCAGAAGAGGAAGTGAGATCCTTTCCACCCCTAAGCTAGAGTTAGAGGCAGTTGGGTGCTAGGAATTAAACTTTAAGTACTCTAGAAGAACTGCAAGCGCTCTCAGTCACTGAGCCATCTTTCCAACCCCCATAAAATAGAATTTTTATAAATTTTTCTTGTCAGAAAAACTTAGAAAAAGGATTTTTAAAAGTTACATATTTGAAAACAGGCAGTTTTGGTTCATGCGTTTAATCTCAGCAGGCAGATCTTTATGAGTTCAAGGCCAGCTTGGTCTCCAGAATGAGTTCCAGGACAGCCAAGGATATACAGAGAAACCCTGTCTCCGAGAGAGGGGGAGGGAGGAGGAGAGAGAAGTTATACATTAGGAAAAGAAAGTATGGCAGGGATCTAGAGAATGCCTTCTAGTAGAAATGACAAGGTCATGACCTGCTGTGAGGACATTATTAATATGAAGAGTGCATATATCTTTTATCTTAACAGTTCTGTATCTAGGAGTTTGATGTATATGTAAAAATGTTTGTTTCTCTTTTCCTGCTGAAAAGACTTGAATGCCCGTACTTTTGGGCTAGTTACTCAACTGACATCCTGTGCTGTACAAGTAACTATGGAAATATACCACATGAGCAAGACTCACTTCAGTTATGCTTGAAGAGATTTTGTTTTGATTCCATTTCTGTAGCATAAGCAATGCTGAAAATGGCCAAATGTCCCCATGATTAAGTATCATGTGCAAGTTAGTATATTGTCAGGCAGGTGTTCAAAGGAATAGGGAAGCCACCTCACCAGTTTGTTGACTTTGCTTCTTGGTGCTTGGCAGGGTAGAAGGAAAGAGTGTAGTGCCTCTGTAGAGAGAATTTTCATACTAGGGGTCACTCTTAAATCAGAGTGCATGAAGGAGTAATAATGACACTTTTCCATGGTATTTTAATTGGGGAGAGTTTATTTACTGGAGCATGATTGGTAGTTACCTTGATGAGAAAGTGACACCTGTTCTTTCAACTTTTCCTTTTTTAGCAACATGAAACATTTCTCCCTAATGGAGACCGTGCTGGCTTCTTAATAGGCGATGGTGCTGGTGTGGGCAAAGGCCGGACAATAGCAGGCATCATTTATGAAAACTATTTGTTGAGTAGAAAAAGAGCACTGTGGTAAGTTCCAAGGAGTTGCCTGACTGAAGAAGCTTGCTTTTAATAGTTACCATGGTAGTATGATTTTAAATGAATAGATTTTTTTTTTTTGTAGTGTCAAGATCTGACTTCCTTAGTTCTTTCAGATAATGCAATTCAAGTTTAATTTCGTCCACTTTTTTTTTGATTACAGGTTTAGTGTTTCAAATGACTTAAAATATGATGCTGAAAGAGATTTAAAGGATATTGGAGCAAAAAACATATTGGTCCATTCATTAAATAAGGTATGGAAGCTGCCCTGTTCGATGTGACTACCTATGCACACTGACTCCTACGAGAATGGGAGTAATTGTTTCTTCTGGGTTTGTTACAAGGACTAAATGAGCTATTCTACACAACACACATACCAAGGGCGTGGTCCTTGGTATAATGAAGTTTGTTTTTTTTTTTTTTGATTTCCAGTATTATATTTGTCTTAGTTTCTAGAATGTTTTGTATGCCTGTACATGTGCCGTGTGGAGAAGTAGAGCGCCCATTGTTGTAGTGATCACATTTGTGCAGTCTAGAGAGAATCATTCTGGTTTGCAAAATGTCAGTATTTGTCTAACTAGTGGAATTGCATGACTTTGCTTGTTCTGGTGTGGAAACAAGAAAGTGGGTGTCTGTATCTAACATACATTTTAGCATGTTTAAAATTTTAATGCTTACCTAGCAGATTCTGTGTTTGAGGACAGGGTCTTAAAATATTATAGTCCATGCTGGGCTCGAACTCACAGCAATCCTCCTGCCTCAGTGTCTCCCTAGTTATGAGATTAAACATGTGAGGTGCCATGTCTGGCACACATTTTGTTGTTTTTGTGTTTTGGAACAGGGTCTCACTATGTAGTCTGGGGTGTCCTAGAACTCGTTATGTAGGCCAGGCTGGCTTCGATCTCATAAAGATCTGCCTGCCTCTGCTCCCTGAGTGCTCAGATTAAAGGGGTGTGCCACCAGGTCTGGCCTCCTGGCAGAAACCTGAGTAAGTACTCTGTGGCTTTTGGTTGTGAAGGTTCCTAAAAGTATCTCCCTACTAGTCTTGAAAATTAATGAATGTAAGTCTGCTTTTCATGTGTTTATCTGTGGCTCATTGTTAGGATCCTGGTCACCACTAGCTTTTCTTTATTAGGTCAGTGTCTTTTTCTGGTTAGGTTGTATTAGTCAAGTAGATCTATTTTAACGTTCTGTGTTTTGAATGACTGCAGTTTAAAACTAAAACATGAACTGACATTTAGACACATTTATTTCTTAGCAGTGTCACCAAAGGGCACATTACTCAAAATTTTGTGTTTGAAGGTGCTGGAGATAGAACCTATGGTGTTAGGCATGCTAGGCAAAGTGTTCTACTACTGAATCGTACACCCCAGCTTACTTGATAAAACTGCTAGTGTTTCTCTAGTACTCAGTTTAGCCATATTGCTTTGTGTATAGCTTGTTGAATACACAGCAGGTATGCTGTAACTTTCTTGGGGAAGCTGATTTGATACTTTTTTGTGGTGCTGTTGTCATAGAGAGCTTTAGACTTTGAAAACTGGATCCTTGTTAACTTAACTTGCATGTATGCATACACACATTTATGTAGAGTGTGTTTTATGAGTTGTCTTATATATTGATTTTCTGAGCCTTTCATGAACCTAAGTTGAATCTCATAAGTTTGGGTTAGATATTTCTGCAAGGAAGATATTCTAATTAAATTTTTCTTTTTCTTTTTTAGTTTAAATACGGAAAAATTTCTTCCAAACACAATGGGAGTGTGAAAAAGGGTGTTATTTTTGCTACCTATTCTTCCCTTATTGGTGAGAGCCAGTCTGGTGGTAAATACAAGACCAGGTTAAAGCAGCTTTTACATTGGTGCGGTGATGACTTCGATGGAGTTGTATCCTTCAATATAAATTGTGTTGTTTTTTAATGCCATTAAAAACTTTGTGCAGATAGACCTCTAGGAAAATTGAGATTAAATGAATTTGTTAGTATAATCAATTTAATAATTAGAATCCCAGAAATCTGGAAAATTAGTCCTTTTTGTATGTGCCACATTTGGGGAGTGTTGTGTCCTGTGTTCCCCCGGGGTTTAGGATACCTGTTGCCATGATGGGATGCTTGAGGAAACTGAAAAAGCAGTGCTCACTTAATGCTTCCTCCTTTATTTGCTCACAGGGTAGTCTCTGACCTGATAAGGGACCCTGAGATCTGAAATGCTATTTTAAGTTAGTTGCCAGTTCTATAGTTTACTGAAATTCTCCCTGTAGCAGATAGTTCTTGCCTCAGTGGATCCTTTCTGGTATTCTAATAAGAAAGAAATTCCCAGCTGAAGTAAATATCACATTGAGCTGAAGCTGCAGGATTAGGGAAAGGAACAGAGAGGAGCACAGAGAGGTCTTCATTTATGCTTAGAATCTCAAAAGAAAATACCTTTAGCCCCCAGGGTTATAAAACCAAATTCTTGAAAAGACAGTTCCTACCATTTGATATGTTCCTCAGCTCTTTGCTACAGATAGTGTTTGATGAATGTCACAAAGCAAAAAACTTATGTCCTGTTGGTTCTTCAAAGCCAACCAAGACAGGCTTGGCAGTTTTAGAGCTTCAGAACAAATTGCCAAAAGCCAGAGTTGTTTATGCTAGTGCCACTGGTGAGTATATACTTAATCAGAAAGATATATGTACATTACTTTTGCAGCTATAATATATTTGGGGGTTTTCCAGGTGCTTCTGAACCGCGCAACATGGCCTATATGAACCGTCTTGGAATATGGGGTGAGGGAACTCCATTCAGAGAATTCAGTGATTTTATCCAAGCAGTGGAACGCAGGTAATGCCACTCGTGACACTGTTCTGCCAGAAGCATTGCTGTGGATGTCCTGCTTAGTTTATTGATAGTTACTGTGTGTTTTAATTTTGTTCAGAGGTGTTGGTGCCATGGAAATAGTTGCTATGGATATGAAACTTAGAGGAATGTACATTGCACGACAGCTGAGCTTTACTGGAGTGACCTTCAAAATTGAAGAAGTTCTTCTTTCTCAAAGCTATGTTAAAATGTATAACAAAGCAGTCAAGCTGGTGAGAAATGTTTTGTCAATGTGTTTAATGTGCCTACTAATTTTTTGTATGAGTTTTATCCATTACAACATTTTCAACACAGAAGAATGTTTTTGACTATAAAGCAACACATAATGATCACAGTTGCTTATTTGACCAATATTCTTACTTTCCATGTTTTTATTTTTTTATGGTAACTCATCAAAGACAGACATTTATTTCAGTTGTATCAAATTCACAATTACAGTGTGACCATTTCCTAAAATGACAGAGTTAGGTAGTATGCATTTTGAGATATTCATGTATGAGCATCTTAAAAGCTGTTCAGAGATTCCCAAGTGATTTTGGATTATTTTGGTTGAAGGAATCACTTTTTATTTTTGTATAGACAGGGTTTCACTGTATCATTGTGGCTGTCCTGGCACTGTCCTTGAACTCACAGAGATCCTTCTACCTTTCTGAGTGCTAGGATTAAAGACATGCTTCACTTTGCCTGACGGAAGAGGTCATATTTAAGTAATGATTTTCAAAGATGTTTTTAAAATGTCACGTCTGTTTTTTTCCAGTGGGTCATCGCTAGAGAGAGATTTCAGCAAGCTGCAGATTTGATTGATGCCGAGCAGAGGATGAAGAAGTCCATGTGGGGTCAGTTCTGGTCTGCTCACCAGAGGTTTTTTAAGTACCTGTGCATTGCATCCAAAGTGAAAAGGGTGGTGCAGCTGGCCCGGGAAGAGATCAAGAATGGCAAGGTGCGTTGGAGAACATGTATGTAGTGCAGGCTGCTCAGCCAGCTAGTCTTTGGGGGATGAGGCCTCCTACTTGGAATAGTCTTTTAATTGGATGCTACCAAATACTATTGCAATAAGATTTTTAAAAATCTTTTTTTTTTTAATCTGCGTTTATTTTATGCTGAATTTATTTCCATCTATAAGTTTTCGTTTCTTCAGTTTTTTCTGATATCTTTTTCTTCTGTACAATCTCATTTGGCTTTGGAGCAATTGTTCCTTTTCAGTCAGGATCATCTCAGTGTGACAGCGGGCGCTTCTGTTGTTGATCTCCATGATCATGAGCGCCTTTTAGGCGCTTTGTTCCCCTGGATAATGTCCAATGACCAGAGAATCTACATCCAGACCCTTAGGTTCAGAATTACTTGCTATATTTTCAAGCATGTGTAGCAAAAATTCAAGACTTTTTTTTTTTTGGGCCACCAGCCCTGTTTGGCCTGAATACACATTCCAACTCCACCATTATACTACACTCATGGCTTCTTCAAAATGGCATCTTTCAGATACTTGGTGGCTTTTTGTATATGCATATGTTCTATGGCCTGGGTGTTTTTATGGGTGTTCTTAAAGTAAACATGAAGATTTGACTCTCTTGATTTGCATGATTTTGTAGGTTGGTTCCACCCGCCCACCACAGGTCACCTCAGGCAGCTTACAAAAGGAAGAGAAGATTTTATTCTAATGATTTATTTTTATTGTTGATTTGGCTTTGAGGCAGGGTCTTGTTCTGTAACCCAAACTAGTCTGGTGTTTGATAGTGTAAATCCCAATTCAGTTGAGAAAAAATAATTGCCACCAAATTCGATTTGAATTTTAAGCAAGGTTTTAATACTGGCTAGTAATGTTGGAAGCTAGCCAGGACCACATGGATCCCTCCATGATGGCCAAGACCATTCTGTAGTAAGGGTTTTTAAAGCCAGATCCCATGAGGCCATGTGTTTCCCATCAGGCCGAATCAGGGGTGATCATACATACTGATCTGTTTCCTACCTGGGTATCTCCCACCTACGTGTGACTAACCATATCTGGTTCATTTGGAGCACATTCAGTGCTGTAGGATTAACCAAATTGGATGTAGACAGTCCCTACCCAACATTCCAGAAAGTTATCTGTCCTTAGGCCAGGAAGATTGCAGGATTCTGTTTTTCTGTATCTCACCTGATCAGCCCCACACGTCACTCAAGGAAATTGTCTCTTGTTCTATAGATTTCTTAGGCATAGTAATTAAAATTTAAAACATAACTTTTGTTCTTATAGTAAGTTGTCTAGGTTAGCCTAGAATTCATGGCAGTCTTCCTGCCTCAGTCTCCCAAGTTGTAGAATTACAGGTATGTGCCACTATATGGCTTGTAATAAGAGTTTGAAATATCTTTAAAAAATAAATTTTATAAGTGCCAAGTAGATTGTGTGTATAGTTCCAGAGCATGAGAGATAGAAACTAGAGGCTCAAGGCCAGCTGTGGCTATATCACAGTTTGAATTGGGCTACATGAGACTTTGTGTCAAGACAAACTAGGCAACTGTATACTTGGCACACATAAATATAAACATGTTTGTGTATATACATACAGTGTCTGTTAAGAAATTTCTGCATAGCATAATTAAATATCAACACTGTGTAATTTGTCCAACTGTGCTCTTAACCTTAATAACTGTAAGTATTGTCCTAAGTTTGCTTGCTTTGGTTGATTATGTGTGTATCTGTTTAAAACACAAAGGGTTACCGGGTGTCGTGACCCCTCGCCTTTAATCCCAGCATTCGGGAGGCAGATACAGGCAGATCTCTGAGTTCAAGGACAGCCGTGCTACAGAGAGATCAAATAAAATAAAACCATAAAGGGTTATACATTTCATGAGGTCAGCGACATCTGTCGTTCTCTGTACTATATTTCCTCTCACTTTTTGAGGAGTAGGTGAGAGGGAGACGGGTCTCTCTACATGGCACTGGTTGTCCTGGAACTCATTGTGTAGAACAGACTGGCCTTGAATATGCAGAGATCTGCCTGCCTCTGCCTCCTGAGTGCTAGGATTAAAGGTGTGCATTCTCAGGCCGGGCATTCTCTCACCTTTTGACATAGCCATACCTCATTGTAGAATAAATGACGTCCAAGCTGCTTTAATGTAATGGTTATTCTTTGAAATAGATATTTCATTAGATATTTATTTTAACACCTTGATGAGAAGCCACAGCATCGTATTTATTATTGTATGTTTTGTGTTTTCCAGTGTGTCGTAATTGGTCTGCAGTCTACAGGAGAAGCTAGAACTTTAGAGGCCTTGGAAGAGGGTGGAGGAGAACTAAATGATTTTGTTTCAACTGCTAAGTAATTTATTTTTAATTTCTTGACTATAAAATTAGATGAAACCTTAACATTTTCTTAATTTTTTTGTTTTATCTCTATCATCTCTGAAAGTTGTTCTCTCATCTGAGTTTTTACAGTTGTGTTTTTCTTTATAGTAAATCTTCAGGAAAATAATAAATAGATATCTCATAATTCTGAAATGCTGAGCATTTTGGCAACATTACATAGAGAATTTGGACATAGAGAATTTGGACTAACAGACCTGGCTTTGGCTTTGTATATCTTGAAGCTGGCTTAATTTCAGATTCACTGTTGTGTGTTTGAAATGACCATTGTTTTTTTAGTGGCACTTAGTTTGCTACAATATAATATAATTGCTCTAAACATTTGAAATAAATGTAAAGGTGGCTCGGTGGTTAAAACCATACTGCTCTCCTAGAGGACCTGAGTTTGTGTCCCAAAACTTATGTGTAATTCCAGCTGAAGGAGCTCTGATACCCTCTTCTTGTGTCTGAGGGCACCTATATTACATGTACATTATATCTATGTGCAGGTATACATACACATAATTTTTAAAATGCATTTTTTACAAAAAAAAAGTGGAAATTGATATTGGAACTTCAGAAAGTTTTAAAGATATTAATTGAAAACCAGGCATAATGTACATAGCTTTTTCCAGCACTAAGGGGTCAGAGGCAGGCAGGTCTCTGAGAGGCTGATCTCCATGTCTGAAAATACTGAAGAAGAAAAAGAAAGTGAATTGAGGGGGCTGGAGTGTTGGCTCAGAGTTTAAGAGCATTCACAGGCTGCTTCTACAGTAGACCAACATGTCTACTCATAGCCACCTGCAACTCCAGTTCCAGGGTCTCTCAGGGACCTCTTAGGGAACTGGGCACTCCTGTGGCTAACTGATATTAGCACAATAGCTTTGAGGCTGTTCTTCTGCTCCCCTTTGGGATCATATCCCAGTGCTTTGAAGACTCCTGTCATTGAAAACTGCTTGTAAGAGCAGAATTCTAAGTACCTTTCTGTTTTGAATTGTTGAGAAGCTTCCACTTTCACATGTGAAGCTACTGAGCAATTGAAATGACTGGTATAGGTATATTTGGTAAATGTGAAACATACCAAGTGTAAGGGTTTTTCTTTTAAAATGGATGTATAACTTTTTTTCTGCTGTTTGGGTCTTGGCTATTAAAGGCTGCAGCCGTTTCTAAACACTGTATCTAAGCTTTGAAGCCTTTTATAACTGTTACATTTCCCCTGGTAACTGGATTCCTAACAGAACTCCACCCCCTCAAGTTCAGCTTCTCTTGGCAGTTACTAAGAAAGATTCCTTTTTTAAAATTTCAGTAAGCTCAAAGGGTTAAGAAGGAAAGGAAAAGAGAAACCTTTACAGCCCCCTGGATGTCTGTGTTTGAGGCTTCCCAGCAACTGTCTGCCTTTTTTCTTATTCTCTAGATCTGTCTTTATCTGAGCCTTTTTCTGTCTGCTTTCCCTATCATCAGCTTTTAGAGCTCACTTTTTCCTGACACCAGTTCTGTGCTCATTCTTCCCTGTCACCACCCAACCTGATGCTCACTCTTCTCTCGTCTCTACCCCAACTGAACTTTTCTGTGGACCCACTCTCTTATGTGGCATACAACCATAAGGAAAAGCCTCCTGGCTTTACAACCAGGTTTCAAAGGCACTTTATAAAAATGTAAACCATCATACTAATTACACATTGAAGCATCATGTTAAGGTAAATAAGTGTATTACTGAAATTAGTTTCAGTACCTCTTTCTTCAGTTTGATGTATGTAAGGGTCTTGCTATATTGCCCAGGTCAGTCTTGAATTTTGGGCTTAAGCCATGTCCTGCATAAGCCGCCTTCAGTAGTAGGATTGGCGGCAAGTACTGTCATGCCCTCCTTTTTATAAACCTTTTAGTTTTAATTGTTTTTTGTGTATGGGTGGTGTGCATGTTCCAGTGTACATACTTACAGCAGGATAATGAGTGTCTTCTATTGTTCTTGCTCTCTTTCTCTCTCTGGAGTCTACCATTTTGGCTAAACTGACTGGTTAGTGAGCTCTCAGGATCTGTTTGTCTCTCCCCTATAGTGCTTGGGTTAGGCGTATGTAGCCGTGTTAAGCTTTTAATGTGGTTGCTGGGGATTTGAACTCATGTTTTCATGCTTGTTGCAGAGCAGGCTTTTACCCACTGAGCCATTACCGTAGTCCCTGCCCTATTCTTCTGTAAACACTAGGAAGTATAAAAGGGGGATGGATATGTGTCTTGCTTAATGCTACCGGGGCAGGCTTCTCTTGAAGTTCACATGAGCTGAGTTATAAATATTTCTTAAGATTGAAGAAAATGTATTTCTCAGCTGGGCAGTAGTGGTACTTGCCTTTAATCCCAGCACTTGGGAGGCAGAGGCAGGGGATCTCTGAGTTGGAAGTCAGCCTGGTCTACAGAGTAAGTTCCCAGGACAGCCAAGGCTACATGGAAAAACCTCATCTTGAGAAAACAAAACAAAACAAAAAAATGTGTTTTTCTTAAATATAGTAAGATGTACAGGTGCCACATGAAGAAGTAAGGTTCACTACTTTTTTTCTACAGAGGGGTATTGCAGTCACTCATTGAAAAACACTTCCCTGCTCCAGACAGGAAGAAACTTTATAGTTTGCTGGGAATCGATTTGACAGCTCCAAGTAACAACAGTTCACCAAGAGATAGCCCTTGTAAAGAAAATAAAATAAAGAAGCGGAAAGGTGAGTGCATTTCTTAAGTAGCTGATGCTGACAGTACTGTCAGTTTGAGTTTTTAAGTAGTTGTTTGTGATTGAGCTCCTCCCCCCTTGAATGGTGAGCTGACACTTTCTCTGTTGCTCAGAGTTGTGAATACACAAGTGGTCCCAGTTACTTTAATTAGCTGGATACTGTCTAGCACTTAGGAAATTAGAACCTTTTCAGCTTTATGGGCAGGTTAGGATTGTTCTAGGTTCACTTAGTTGCATTGTCAGATCTGCTGTTTAGGAAGCATGGAACTTCCTGGTCAGTGTACCAACTGCCACCCGTGTTTTTGGTAGTACTGAGTAGTTTGCTTGCCCTCCTCCTGCTTCAGATTCTTGAGAAGCTGGGGTTACAGGCATTATATTAACCTTGCTGGTTGAGGCTTAAGAGGCTTTGGTTAGTGTAGTTACTAATTATGAGGAGTGTATTCACCCATGTTTGTTAAATAGCCTGTGATAGTATAAACTGGAATTTGTGGGTGCTTTCTGTGCTGTTTGACTTAGAGCAGTGAGTTGTGGATTCTGATATAAAGGCCATGATGTGCCCATACTATCAGAGCCCTGGCAGGAGCCCCTGCCTTAGCATTCCTAGACAAAAAGGCCTGCAATGCTGTAAGCTGTAAGTAGTGAGTGACTGGCACTGTGTTATCATTTCAGACATGACAAGATACACATTCTTCATATTAAAAAATTTTTATTACATTTGTTTGTGGGAGCACATATGCCACTATAATGAGTAAAGGTCTGAGGACAACTTGCAGGAGGTGATTCTCTCTTTTTACTGTGTAGATTTTGTCCTCAGGCTTTGTGATAATCACTCTTCAACCTGCTGAGCTGTTTCAGTGTTCCCTATTTTTGAAACACACCTGAAGTGAGTGGGCTGTAACACACCCTGTGCTTTTTATTTAAGCAGCACACACAGTGATGGTGTCTGGTGACTAGTAAAGTCTTAGAGTTATTGATGTGTTTCTGTGTCTCAAGAAGTTTATGTTCTCTCTGTCCATTAATAAGAGAACTTTTTAGTATTTTGATTTTAGTTTTTGAGTATTCCCAATCTGTTTTCTGGATATTAGGTGATTGAAACCAACCATTTGTATTTTTCTTTAAAAATTAGATTTTGTATAGTCTGTCCATCCCCCTTCTCTCTCTCTCTTTCAAGACAGGGTCTCATATAGTCCTAATGTGCCTAGAACTCATTCTGTAGACTAGGCTGTCTTTGAACTCAGCAGAGATCTGCCTGTGTATGCCTCCCAAGTGTGGGGGTTAAAAACTTGTGCCAATACACCTGGTTTATACATTTATTTTTGTAGGTATTTCATCTCTAGTTATCAGTGCTCTTCTCATACCTACTTAATAGTTATTGTGACTATGACTTACATCTGTTTGAACTCAGTCTTGAGTTTGTATTTATTTTGTATGGTTTGAAAATTTCATGCATGCTTATTTTATAGTTTGATTCAGATCATTTTCTTCTCCTCAGTTTTGAGTTTGTATTTATGTATCTAGTTTCTTGTTGAGTAGCTGACCATAACCTGAGTTCTTGGTTCTTGTGAGCTTGCTTTGTTCTTCACATGAACACTCTTGCTTTCTGCACTTACCACTAAACTCAACTCAAAAACTAAAATACGACACTGTAGGTCTTTAGAAACACTGCATTTCCATGCTGACTCTTGTTTGGGGCTTGAGGGTAGGTGAAGAAATAACTCGAGAAGCCAAAAAAGCACGAAAAGTTGGCGGCCTTACTGGTAGCAGCTCTGACGACAGTGGAAGTGAGTCTGATGTCTCTGACAATGAGGAAAGTGACTATGAAAGCTCTAAAAACATGAGCTCCGGTGATGATGATGATTTCAATCCCTTCAGAGATGAGTCCAGTGAAGACAACGAGGACGGTGAGTTCACTGCAGTGTTGCCTGTGAGCAGAAGGGATTTAGCTTTTGGGTTGTATGCATGCCTTTAATCTCAGCACCAGGGAGGTAGAGACGAAGGATCTCTGAGTTTTGGGCCAGCCATGGTTACATAGTGATACCCTAACTTAAAAATAAACAAAAGATAATGTCTTTTCTTGGTGCTGGAGAGATGGCTCAATGGTTGAGAGTTCATAACTGTCCTTGCAGTTTCCAGCATCCAAGTTGGAGGGCATATAATGAATGTCCTGCCTTCCTGAACTCCAGCTCCAGTGGCATTTGACCTCCATAGACACCTCTACTTCTGTACACAAACCTACATGCAGATACACAGACATACTTGTGTTAGAAATAAATCTTTCAAAAACAAATAAAAACATTTTTTTATCCATAGTATTTGTGACCTGACAGGTTTTAATCTTTGCAAGCTTTCTGTTTTGTAGAGGTTTGAAACAGAGATAAGAGATGAGCTCAGCTTTGTGCCTTTTTTATTTCTTGTTTTTTGGTGAGGGGAGAAGGTCTCATTATGTAGTCCTGGCTGATCTAGAACTGTGCATTCATTCCTTTATATTAAATTTTGGGGATGAGACTTTTCCTGTGGATCTTATCCTTCTGCCTCAGTATTGCTGAGTTCTGGGATAGTGGGATCGCAAACATAGACCCATCACGCTCAGTTTATGTGGTTATTTTTAACTTCAAAATATGGAATGGTGGCTTCTTGTGTGTGAGTGAGTGCACTAGGCACTGCTAGCTGGGTACTTTTACAAGTAGTCAACAAAACCAAACTTAACCTCCTTTAAAGAGTCTGTATTGTTCTAACAGATTTTTGGTATACATTTTGCCTCATCTTTTAGATCCATGGTTAATTAGGAAAGATCACAAGAAAAGCAAAGATAAAAAAAAGAAGAAAAGTATAGATCCAGATTCCATTCAAAGTGCCTTGTTAGCATCAGGTCTTGGGTCGAAGCGGCCTAGTTTCTCCTCTGCACCCGTCATCTCACCTGCCCCCAACAGCACACCAGGTACCATGCTGAGAGTTCTACTTTGGAAATACGCTGTTATGGAAATTAGGTATTGAAATTCGTGCTGGTGATTAACAAATGTTCTTTATCAGCTAACAGTAACACCAACAGTAACAATAGCCTTATAACAAGCCAAGATGCTGTCGAAAGGGCACAGCAGATGAAGAAAGACCTGCTTGATAAACTAGAGAAATTAGCTGAAGACCTTCCTCCTAACACCCTAGATGAACTTATTGATGAACTTGGTGGTCCCGAAAATGTGGCTGAGGTAAATAGATGTGGTTAGTGATATGCTCCTTGATAACATTTTCTTCACTTTTTAAATCCTGTGAAATGAACGTCCTGTTTCTCTGTACAGCTCAGAACCCTTGTTCTGCTTTAGTTCTCATGATATGACTACAGAAGTTTTGTCTTCAATGTCTTGAGTATTTGGCCTAAGCCTGATTCCTATATTGTACAGCTTTTGTGATCGTGGCCATGTATCAGTTTTTCATGTTGCAGTATTTTTTTGTCTTCAGTGGCAGCTTGTAGCATCCATGTTTCATGCTTCCAGCCAATTTTTCTGAAACTCTGTTGGTGTTTACTTCTCAGATGACTGGCCGCAAGGGGCGGGTGGTGAGCAATGATGATGGACGCATATCTTACGAGTCAAGGTCGGAAGCTGATGTGCCTGTGGAGATTCTAAACATCACAGAAAAGCAAAGGTTTATGGATGGAAATAAGGTATGCTTTGCTGAGGTTCTCAGTAGAAGGCACCTGCATATATTTTCAGCTTCAGCTTTAGAAGGGTTTGTTCTTCACCCTCCACGCTCACAGAATCTCTAGTATGCCTGTTGAATAATAACTTTAGTTATCATCAGGTGAGTGTAGTATAGTTCTATATTGTGCATGAGAGCATTGTTCTTGATATTTCCAGGAACTTTTGGACTCTTGAACAGACAAGCCAGGTGAAGTGGTGCACCTTGGAGGTAGAGGCAGAAGGATCAGGAGCTTCCTTGGCTACGTTAGAGCAGGAGTGTTACACTAGGCTAGCCTAAATCTGGCCTTATCTGAAAAATCAGAGAGAGAGCGCGCACACAAGCTTCTTCCTTTTTTTCTTGTATTAGTTACTTTTGCATAGCTGCCATTAAATACCCATCAGACTTAAGGACTGAAAGTTATTTTGGCTCATGATTTCATACTTTTAGCCTAGGATATGAGGAACAGCTCAGTTCATGTCATGACAGTGAATGGAAACAAATAACAATGGAACTCAAGAAAGGTTCAGGGCAAGACATAGCCCAAAGTATTTCTACCCAGTGACTTTCTTATTTCAATTAGACCCCAGTTTCTCCCCTTCATTGTCTATAAAAAATGCATAATAATATTATGAATTTAGCAAGAGAATGATCTGTTGACTAGGGTAAAATCCTCAAGATTTAATTGTCTTTGAGATATACTACACTAATCTTATAGATTGTCAGCTGATAATGAGAATTAGCTGTGAGGCTGGAGAGATGGCTCAGGGGTTGAGAGCAATAGTTCTTCCAGATGTCCTGACTTCAATTCCTAGCAAACACACAGTGACTCACAACCATTTATAATGGGTTCTGATGCCCTCTTGTGGCATGCAGGTATACATGGAGACAGAGCAGTCACATACATAAATTTGTTTATTTGTTTGTTTGTTTGAGACAGGGTTTTTCTGTTGTAACTCTGACTGCCCTGGAACTCATTCTGTAGACCAGGCTGGCGTCAAATTCACAGATACCTGCCTGCTTCTGCCTCCCAAGTGTTGGCATTAAAGATCTGTGCCACCACTGCCCTGCAAATAAATTTTACAAAGAAAGGGGGAACAAAAACTCATAAATAACCTTTTAAAAGGTCCCACAGTCTTTGTAACTTCTAACATATTAAAAGTTGAGCTTAACTGAGATGGCTCAGTGGTTAAGAGGACCCAAGTTCAACTCCCAGGACTCATGTGGCAGCTCACAACTCTCTGTAGCTTTTGTTCCAGGGGATTCAAAGGCCTCACACAGACACACATGCAGGCAAAACACCAGTGTACATAAAATAAAAATTTTTTAAAGTTAAAAAGAGAAGAAAATTAGCTATTAGCATAGTATCTTGGCATCTAGTGTCATTTAATTTTGAGTCTAGAATACTATTTAAGAACGCTGCCAGGCGCAGTGGTGACGCAGGCCTTTAATCTTAGCACTCTGAAGGCACAATCAGGTGGATCTCTGAGTTTGAGACCAGCCTGGTCTACAGATTGACTTCTAGGACAACAAGGGGTGTACAGAGAAACTTTGTAACAAAAAGAAGAAAAAAAAACTTAGAGGCTGGATGTGATAGAGCATAATGTCATTCCCAGCAATCAGAGGCAGAGGCAGGTGGAATTTGTGAGTTCAAGGCCAGACCTAACAAGATCCTGTCTTGAGAGGAATCAAAAGCAACAAAACCCTATATGTTCAGATAACTGAGGTCCTTTGGGTTTTACTTCGTACAGTGCTAAGATGATTTACCATGTGTGATGTATAGACTCTATATTCATATCTGACACTGAAGACATTTTTGAACACCTCTAGGATCCTCTTTAGATTTCTTTCTATTTCGTGTGTGCTTTCTGGTAGTTAAATACAGGGTCCCAGGATTCTTAAGCTCTGCTGTAGCCACTGGAGCCTCTTTCATGAATTTCTCAAATCTTAAGGATTCTCAGCTTCATTTTTATTCCATCTGCTTGGACAATTATATACATTTTTGCCTGTGACTTTTTTTTTTTTTTTGAAAGAAATAGACTGGGGCGGGAGGTTCAAGACAGGATTTCTCTGTTGTAACTCTGGGTGTCATGGAACTCATTCTGTAGACTAGTCTGACCTCAAACTCACAGAGATCCACCTGCCGTTGGCTCCCTCTGATTCCCAGGTGCTTAGATTAAAGGCATGCGCCACCACAGCCTAACAAAATATGTTTTTTTAAAAAATATTTATTTTACATGGATGAGTATTGAGTCTG